>PITA01031242.1:0-15489 GCA_004023965.1 Spilogale gracilis
TGAAGGAGTCACTTTCTTAAACCAATTGGCTGGGTCAGTGACCTCATGTTGCATCTCTCCCTAGAAGCACTCGTCCAAGTGCAGCAGCTGGGGTTCCCACAGCACAGACACCTCCTTGCTCTGCTACAAGATGATGAAGCACTATCCTAGTATCAGGAACAACTTTCACCGGGGATTTTTGTTGGGCTGTTTCTGCTTTCTTTAACAGTAGACTCTGCAATACCTTTGAGAGTTAAATAGAGGTTCAGGATCATAGCCTCATTTGCACTTCTCCCAGCCACGGGAGTGAAGATCTGCCAAAAGAAGCAACTTCTGAATCATGCATGAATGGACCTTCTGGCAATTCCCATTTCCCTCAGTAATGCAAGTTGAGGGGAGCTGGCCAGTGAGATGTCTCAGTTTGAGTATGGGCAGTTAGGGGTGCAATTAGATAACCCAAAAGGCACTGTCTGATTAAGGGCCACCCATCTAGTCATTCATAAGCCCAAGAAATGTGTTTTTCCTCAAACAACCACAGAGAATAATAATCTCTTACTAGGGCACACACTCTTCCCATAAAAGTATTAAATTTAATGAACTTATTCACTAGGTTTTTTACTTGCCGATTTAAGCCTTGGATCAGTTAGGCTTTCATTGCACTTAGGAAGTACACCGATTTACATTGCAGTATTCTAAAATACAAGGCAGTTCTAAATGCTTTGGGGAGGAGGGTGCATGCGGAGAATTTGGCGTTGTAGGCCAGGGCAGTTATGTTCAGAAAATCATAAGAATGTGATAGTGAGAATGTACTGATTTTTTTTTTGAGATTGTATTTATTTATTTGAGAGAGAGAGCACAAGCAGCTGAAGTTTGGAGTGAGATGGAGAAGCTAGCTCCCCACTGAGAAGAGAGCTGGACTCAGAATTCAATGCCTGAATCCTGAGATCATGCCTGAGCTGAAGGCAGTCACTTAACTGACTAAGCCACCCAGGTGCCCCTAGAATGTACTGATATTTTTTAAAAAGATTTTATTTATTTATTTGACAGAGCAAGAGATCACAAGTAGGCAAAGAAGCAGGCAGAGAGAGGGGCAAGCAGGCTCCCCACTGAGCAGAGAGCCCGATGCAGGCCTCGATCCCAGGACCCTGAGATCATGACCTGAGCCGAAGGCAGAGGCTTTAACCCACTGAGCCACCCAGGTGCCCAAATGTATTGATATTTTTAAAGGTAGTCCTGTCTCTCTGAGTCTGTACAACAATGACAGAAGAAAGGTTAAAACAAAGGCTCTGGATGTTTTGGTCATAAAAACTGGACTCTGAAAGTGACTTCAGTTGTAGTTTACGGTTTCATTGGAAATGGAAGAAAAAAATGGTCACAGGGAGGACCGGGGGGGGGTCTCTGGCATCATGCATAGATGGGAGGGTTTTGATGATGAATCCAGCAGTCTGAAAGGTTATTCTCTTTAACAATGGCTTGGGGGATATGGATGACGGCATTATCTTTCCAAGACAATGCGAAAGTGAAAGAAGGAGAAAAAGAAAGAATTTCATGTTCGAGGTTAGTGAAAGTATTATTATTGCTTTGGTAGCTTAAATGGAAGCTGTCTAGCACATGAGGTCACGAGCATTCTGGCCAACTCGATTTTAAGGTTGGCTGTGCAAGAGAAGGGCTATGTGTCAGGAAGAGCTTTTTCAGCTGGGGAAATGTGTACCGACAGTTTCATACCTTCTAGTTCTGCAGCAGTGACAGCTATCAGGAACACCTGGTAATTTCCATTCCAAGAGGTTTCAAGGGTGCTGTTCCTCTGGTGGCATTTCCAAAATACCAAATCATGAACAACAGTATTTTTTGCATTGGGATATGGAAGACATTCTACCTGCTGATGGTAGGTTTTACCATAAAGATTCTAAAGACTCGTGGTATGAACAAGGGATCAATAAAAGGTTGTATACCAAATGATATTGGTCTACTAGTGACAATCTCACAAAAAGGGTACTGCAAATAGTAAGTAAAGCCAAAGACAATATCTTAGTCCAAGGGAGTCCAGGAGCTTCCATGATTTAAAGATTTTGAGTTCAAAGATTCCACTAGTTCTTCAACCTTGCCTGATGATTGAGGGGGATAGGAAGACTGATAGTTCCAGGAAACTTGCAGAGTTTTATTTAAAGCTACCTCCCCCTCCCCCCAGCGAAGTGGGTACCTTGGTCACTAGATATTGTGACATGTAAATTCCAAGTAGGAAACATGTTTTCCAAAGGTTCCTTTGCCACTGTGAGAGTGTCAGCCTTTTGGCAAGGGAAGACTTTAATCCATTCAGAAAATAGATATACAATAGCAAGACTATATTGATAACCCACTCTGGGTAGCATTTGAATGAAGTCCTAGGGCTTAAATAGTCCAGAGTGAGTGGCAAGGTCCTGTGTCGACCACCTCCGCGTAAAGAACCGAGGACACTCAGGATAATGCAAATCACACAGCAAGGCTTATTTCCAGCTAGCTGGGGTCCAAGCATCTGCCTGGCGGAGTGGGTTTTAACAAGGACCCTGAATGCAAGGGTCTAGAGGTTTATATATATTTCAAACAGCAAGCGTGAGTCACACGGTAATTTTCCATAGCTCTTGTGGTGACACACAGTTCACAAGTCAGCCGCTCATAACCTGGTTGGAAAGATAAAATTTCAAAAAAAATTCCAGGACCTGAAGCAAGGTGTACATACATGATTCCAGGAATTGAAGCAAAATGCGCGTATGGTTTCTTGACGTAGCTGCCCTCATTCTGTTTGTCGTGATAAGCCCGACACTGGCATTGTGTCGGTAAGGAGAGGCCTAAGTCTCTAAGGGGGTTATAGAACCTGTTATGGCTGCCCTTAGGCTAAGCAGGTCCTAACATTACCCCCTTTCTTGTTCATAATGAGGAATCTTGCTCATTTAGGTGATAGGCATATATATCCTCGGGGCCAGGTAATTTCTCATATTGCTGTCTCAGGACCATTAGCTGCACTATGCTGACTCGATCTTTTATGAAGGCTATTAGTCTATTTAAGATGCATAGTCCGAAAGTTAAAATGAGTAAAAGGATGAGCAGGGGACCTATTAAAGTGGAAATTAGGGTAGTAAACCAAGAAGACTTATTAAACCATGCCTCAAACCAACTTTCCTGGGCCTTTCTTTCCTTCATCCTTTTGGCTAGTCCTTCCCTTACTTTGGCCATGGACTCTTTGACTCCTCCCGAATGGTCTGCATACAAGCAGTGTTCCTCACCCAGGGCAGCGCATATTCCCCCTTGCTGTAGGAACAGTGAGTCTAGGCCCTGACGATTTTGAAGCACCACCTCAGAGAGGGAAGTGAGAGATTTTTCAAGGTGGCTGATGGAGGTTTTTATTTGTTTTAAGTCCTCGTCTATGGCTGCCCATAAGGGAGGACATTCCTGCATGTTGTGTGGTTAGAGAGGCTATACCAGTCCCTGCCCCAGCTACCCCTAGGCTGAATAGAGCAGCAATGGTGAAAGCAGATATGGGTTCTCTTTTTACTCGGTCCCCTATTCCTCGGTTCCAGTATGAATACATGCATTCTTCAGGATGATAGAGGATGCGAGGTAACACGGTTACCAAGACACAGAATTCTTTAGAGCATTAAAGATTTTAGCCGATAGGGGCGCCTGGGTGGCTCAGTTGGTTAAGCGACTGCCTTCAGCTCAGGTCATGATCCCAGAGACTGAGGATCGAGTCCCACATCGGGCTCCCTGCTCGGCGGGAAGCCTGCTTCTCCCCCTCACTCCCCCTGCTTGTGTTCCCTCTCTGGCTGTGTTTCTGTCTGTCAAATAAATAAAATCTAAAAAAAAAAAAAAAAAAGGATTTTAGCTGATAGACACAGGGTGAGCCCGGTCTCTGAGCATACCCACCATCCATCGCCCCCCGGGATTGCCCATTGGACCTCATCGCCCCAGTTAGGAGTCACGTTTGTAATAGCACATGAGCCCTTTTTAGCTGGCGGTACCTTCCCCAAACACTGTCTTCGACCACTCACCAGGTGCATGGTCAAGCTGACCTTACGGTTTCCCCAAGTACATTGCACAGGATTATTTTCCTTGGAGGTATCGTAGGTAGTATTTAAGCCTACCGCTTCATATAATGGGGGCTTTATGTCATAACATAACTAGCAAGAGGTGGTCATGTTGGGGTCGGTATGATTTAGTGTCGAGAATGCCGCCTTCACCGAATTCCATGGAGGGTCTGTGGGTCCGGGTGTAGAAAAGCCTGAATTTATCATTCCTGGGGTCAGAGGACTAATATTTGGGGCAGGAGTTGTACTAGTTTGGGAGGTTGGGCTTTTTGGGCCCCTTGGGCTGAGAACTTTGTTGGGTCCTACTACTGTCCTGGGAGGCTGTTCTGCAGCCTCAACCTTGAGTCTGATTATTAAGGTCGAGCCTGCATGCCCACCATATTTATAAAATACAAGCCCCCCAATTTTTCCTTGTATCCATCTGGATACGTCTGTCTGGTCTTTAGTTTGGAAGGTGATTTTGACTCTATCTGAATCTGTGGGTTTGCAACCCTGATTATGGGTTGGAAGTTCAGGTCTCCCGTGAGGGACTCTGTTTACAAAGGCAAACTTGACCAGGTCTGGTCGGGATACCACCCATTTCCAATCACCATCGTAGGACGTGACACATGCCCATTCCTTACAGAGAAGTACTGTATCCCCCTACATTGTCTACCTTGGGCTGTTACCTGGGCAAGCATAGAAGCCATAACTTCGGGCGAGTTGTGGGGCAAGCCATCTATATTCAGGATTGATATCTCTAAAGCAGAAGTACAGATCCGGCCACCAAGTCCACAAGGGTGCAGTACGAGTGGTCTCGCTAAGGGTCACGTGGGTCTCTCCGTCTGTGAGTATCCAAGTCTGTTTGAAGGGTTGATGGGGGCTGTTCGTGGAGCTCCTGCTCGGGGCATTGAGCAGGACCAGAACGAGCAACCATCCCGTCTGTGGTCCATCTCGGTGGCTCTGCATGTCCCCGGGGTCGGAAGAGCGTCAGCTTCAATGGGTTGTCGGGGTGCCGCCACGCGGTCCACTCCTCAGCTCCTTTTGCTCTTGCTGGTTGGCGCAGCGCACGTGGGCGTGGTGGACCCAGGGCCCAATGCCGTCAACCTTCAGGGCAGTGGGGGTGACCAAAGTGACCACGTAAGGACCTTTCCATCTCTCTTCTAAAGTCCAAGCCCTGTGTCTTCTCACCCGTACCCAGTCCCGGGGGCGATACCATGTTCCGGGTTCGAGGCGTCCTTTGTCTCATAAAGAGATCGTACCAGGGGCCAAATTTCACGTTGGGCCCCCTGCAGGGCCTTTAAGCTGGCCAGATAATTTGGGGCCACATCAGGGTTCTGGTTCGGTAGAGTACGGACAGTAATGTAGGGAGGAGCCCCATAAAGAATCTCAGAGGGCGATCCGTGTATATAGGGCGAGTTTCGATCCCGGAAGATAGCATAGGGCAGGAGAGTCACCCAGTCTCCGCCAGTCTCGATGGTCAATTTAGACAAGGTCTCCTTTAGGGTCCAATTCATTCTTTCCACTTGCCCTGAGCTCTGGGGGTTGTATTCACAATGTCATTTCCAATTTGCCCCCACCGCTTGGGCTAGGCCTTTCAGGACCTTGCTGATGAAAGCCGGACCATTATCCGAGCCTAAAGTCTCCGGGACCCCGTATCTAGGGATGATTTCCTCCAGCAAGGCTTTCGCTACGACCTGAGCAGTTTCTCGCTTTGTCGGGAAAGCCTCCACCCACCCCGAGAAAGTGTCGATCAGTACTAGCAAGTGTCTATATCCATACCTTCCAGGCTTTACCTCAGTGAAATCCACCTCCCAGTTCCGTCCCAGTGCCCTCCCCCGTGACCGCGTACCTGTGTGCAGGGGTCCCTTTCCACTGGGCTTCATAGCCTGGCACCCAACGCACTGGTCCACGATCTTTTGTATCTGGCCGGGTTGGCGAGGGAACCAGAGGCAAGCCAACTCGAGGAGGGCGAGCAGCTTTGTCCTGATGACTGGCTTGGAGTAAATTGGGGAAGAGGAATAGTCCCAGCTTTTCGGGTAGGACGAGTCGCCCCTTGGCATCTCGGTACCAACCTTGTCGATCTGGCTCTTGGCACTGGTGACTGTGAATCCATTTCTGGTCTTCCGGGGTGTAATCGGGTCGCGGCGGCAGCTGCAGAAGCTCGGGTGCCGGTAGGGTTCGCGTGAGAGTCACAGAGGACAAGGCTGCATTTTTGGCCGCTTCGTCCGCCCGTCGGTTTCCTTCGGCCTCTGGGGTTCGGGCGGACTGGTGACTGGGACCATGCACTACTGCGACTGCCAGAGGCTTTTGTACAGCCGTTAATAGTGTCTGGATCTCAGGAAGATTTCGTAGTCCCTTTCCTTCCGCTGTGATGAATCCCCTCTCCCGGTGGATGGCCCCGTGCACAACAGGGATGGGCTGTCGGTGTGAAGAGTCACTGCCTCCCCTCCGCCGCTGCACCTGCCCCACGTACTCCATTCAAGACAAAGCTGCTCCCATCTATATACCATAGTAGTTCACTGTTAGGGAGAGCCGAATCCTGAAGGTCGGGACACACCTGGGTGATTTCAGCCGCGATCTCTTGACAATTATGCAAGGGAGTTTCCAGGTCTGGGGTCGGCAGCAGAGTAGCGGGGTTCAGAGTGGCTGGCTCAGAAAAGACGATGCGGGTGCATCCAGCAGGAGCCCTTGGTAGTGGGTCAGTCGGGCATTGGTCATCCATTTACCAGGGGGTATTAGCACCCCCTCTATTGCATGTGGAGTTATCACTTTCAGGTGTTGCCCGAAGGTGAGTTTGCCGCATCCTTTACCTAGGGCAACTGCTGCAAGGATCCGCAGACATGAGGGCCAGCCTGCTGCGACCGGGTCCAGCCTTTTAGATAGATAGGCAACTGGACGCCTCCATGGTCCCAGGCATTGCATTAACACCCCTTTAGCTATCCCCTTTTTCTCATATGCAAAGAGGGTGAAGGGCCTCAGGGGGTCTGGTAATGCCAGGGCTGGGCCCTTAGGAGGGCAGCCTTGAGTCCCTCAAAAGCCTTTTCTTGGTCTGGCCCCCAGACCCAGGGGGCCTTGTCTTTGGTTGCCATATATAAAGGCCTTGCCAGTTCAGCATACCCTAATATCCATAGTCGACAATAGCCGGTCGTCCCTAGGAACTCGCGGACCTCTCGAGCTGAGGTGGGGACAGGGAGCCTAAGGATAGCTTCTTTCATGGCATCCGTCAGCCACCTGGTTCCCCCTTTTAGCTTGTATCCCAGGTAGGTGACTGCTTGCTTACAAATTTGAGCCTTTTTTGCACTGGCCCGGTATCCTAACCTCCCTAGCTCCTGGAGGAGGTCTCCAGTGGCCTGCCGGCATATGGCTTCGGTAGGCGCTGCCAGGAGCAAGTCATCGACGTACTGCAGAAGTGTAATAGAGTCATGGCTCCGGCGGTATGAGTCCAAATCCTGATTCAAGGCTTCATTAAACAGAGTAGGGGAGTTTTTAAAGCCTTGTGGGAGTCTAGTCCTTGTCACTTGTCCGGGGGTCCCAGCATTTTCATCTTGCCATTCGAAAGCAAAAATGTGTTGGCTATTGGGTGTCACAGCTATACTAAAAAATGCATCCTTTAAATCCAGGGTGGTATACCAGACAAGCGAGGGGAATAAGTTGCTTAGCAAGGTATATGGGGCCTGTGGGGTGGATGTCCTCAACCCTCTTGTTTACTTCTCTTAAACCTTGGACAGGCCTGTAATCCCTCCCGCCTTGGCTTCTTCACAGGGAGGAGTGGGGTGTTCCAGGCAGAGTAGCAGGGCTGTCGTATCCCGGCCTCCAAGAGATGGTTAATGTGCGGGGCAATTCCCCTCCGCGCCTCAGAGGACATGGGGCACTGGCAGACTCGGACCGGCTGAGCTGAGGCCTTGAGTTCTACCACTATTGGAACTTGTGTTGTCAGCCCTACACCCGCTATTTCCACCCAGGCCTGTGGGTATGTGCGGATCCAGTCAGTCATTTCAGGGGGCCATTTAACAGGCTGTAGGGGCTCGTGTTGAGAGAACAAGCGATGTTTGTCCATGAGAGACATGGTCAGGATATGAAGGGGCTGTCCTTGGCCATCCATTACCTCGATACCATCCTGTTCAAAGGGAATATGAGCCCTCACCTTAGTTAACAGGTCGTGCCCCAGTAAGGGGCCAGGCATTCAGAGATGATCAGAAACAAGTGGGTCACCGGTGACGGCCGAAGTCCACCCGATACTTGTTGGTCCATTGATATGCCTTCGGTCCAGTTGCTCCCTGTTTTCTGGGACAATGGCTCAGCAGGCTTATTAAGGACAGAATATTGGGCCCCTGTGTCTACCATGAATCCCATTAGTTTCCCCTCCACATACACGGTTACCCAAGACTCAGGGAAGGGATGCAAGCCCATCCCCTCCAGTCACTGTTCATTTCTGCTAACAGGACCCGGGCGTCATCGTCTGGCTTGGCAGCCCATCCCTGCTGCCCTTTGTGGTTTGGGCACTCCTTTTTCCAGTGACCATACTCCTTACAGTAGGCACATTGTCCTCTGTCTAGTTTAGGTCAGGGACACGTGGAGCCTGCCTGACTGGAGTTTGGTCCGGCCATACCCTGGACTCCTGCCAGTAATATTTTAGCCATCTCCTTCTGGTGTCTCCGGTTTTCTTTCCTCGGGTGCTCCCTATCCTCCTGTCGAATCTTTTCTTGTAGTTCCTGATTTTCCCTCCCTCTGATTCTATCCTCCCTCTCTTCTGGGGTTTCTCGGGTGTTGAAAACTCTTTTGGCTATTTTCATCAAGTCTTGGATGCTCATATCCCCAAAAGCCCTTCCTGCTTGTACAGTTTTTCCCTAATATCCAGGGCTGCCTGATTAATAAAGGACATAATCACAGCTGACTGATTTTCTTCTGCCAGTGGTTCTAGCAGGGTATATTGCCTATAAGCATCATAAAGGCGCTCAATAAACACGGCCAGGCTTTCACTTTCCCCCTGCATTACTGCTTTTACCTTAGCCAAATTGGTGGGGTGGCGAGCTGATGCTCAGAGACCTGCCATAAGAGTCTGGCAGTAGAGGGGCGCCTGGGTGGCTCAGTTGGTTAAGCGGCTGCCTTCGCCTCAGGTCATGATCCCAGAGACCCAGGATCGAGCGCCACATCGGGCTCCCTGCTCGGCAGGAAGCCTGCTTTTCCCTCTCTCACTCCCCCTGCTTGTGTTCCCTCTCTGGCTGTGTTTCTCTGTGTCAAATAAATAAAATATTTTTTTAAAAAAAGAGTCTGGCAGTAGACTCAAAGATGCTTCCTACCTTCTGCATCCCCATAGTCCCAGTCAGGTCTGGCAAGGGAAAGCATTCATCAGTCAGGTTCGGCAGGGTGGTCGGCCGTCCATTATCACCTGGAACGTTTTTTCTAGCTTCAGTGAGGATCTGTTCATGCTTTTCTGTGGTGAACAGGGTTCTGAGGAGCTGCTGACAGTCGTCCCAGGTGAGATTGTGAGTATGTAGTATAGATTCAAACAGATCAGTTAGGCCCCTGGGGTATGCAGAAAACCAGGGGGGCGGTGGGCCTTCCAGTTATACAGGTTGCTACTTGAGAAGAGACAGTATTGATAGGTGCATTGTCCATTAGGACTAGCACCACCTAGGGCCCGTTCTGGAAGGACGGGGGCTCCGGCAGAAGTGGAGGAGGGTTCTTCCTCTGGGGTTTCCTCTCTATGCCTACGGGGTCTGAGTGCCCTTGCAGGCCCTGGCTCAGGGGCTGATGGGGCATATGGGGAGACTGTTGAATGGGGAGGCTCCTGGAACCGCAAGAGCGCCTTTATGATGGTTTTTTAAGGGGGGCCTTAGAGGGATCAGAAGTTGTGGTGGTGGAGGGGTCGGCCTGGTGGAGGTTTTGGACACAGCCAGTACCTTAGGTATGTCTCTCAGTTCCTCGTGGATAAAGGGTTCCATGGGGAGGTTCTCCACCAAGGCCTGCCACATCAGGATATAGGGGTAGTGATCAGTTGTCCTTGGAGTCCGGGTGTATTAATGACATCCTGGACCCTCTTGATTATGTCTAGGGAAAAGGTGCCTTGAGGAGGCCAACCTACATTAAAGGTCAGCCATTCGGCTGAACAAAGAGTGGCAAACTTACATTTTGTATCTCCACGCTATAGTTTTGTCCCTTGGCGCGGATCTCTGAGAAATGGCTCAGGAGGAGGGTCTTAGGAGTTCCCTGAGCCTGTCCCATAATTAGCAAGAGAATAGGTTAAGGAAGAACGAGACAGACAATACCAGCACCAGAACAAATTCGCACTCTCACACTCACTGGCCGGTCACTCTCACTGCTCTCTCAGGTGTCCAGTCATTCACACCAATTACACCAGATTCAGGATCCTTACCAGGTATTAATCCAAACGGCATCCACTGAGGACATCATTGAGGCTTCTGACTGTCAGGGACGTCTCCCACGACTTCCAGTAGTGGAACCTCCAGGGTCGCAACCCTTGCTTCCACCCAGATGAGAATTCTCTACCAGATCCAGGTAGGGACCTCCAGTCCCTCCAGGCAAGAACTTCTAAGTTCTCCAGACAGAGATGGTCAATCCTCCTTCCGCGGTCCTTTTAGTTAAACCTCGGTATCCGGGGTCATCGGTTCTCCTTAGGAAGGGTCTAATCCCGGACGAGCCCCCAAATGATAAGGTCCAGTGTTGACCACCTCTGCGTAAAGAACCGAGGACACTCAGGATAATGTGAGGTTTATTTCCAGCTAGCTGGGGTCCAAGTATCTGCCCAGTGCAGCGGGTTTTAACAAGGACCCTGAATGCAAGGTTCTAAAGGTTTATATACATTTCAAACAGCAAGCGTGAGTCACACGGTAATTTTCCATAGCTCTTGCGGTTACACACAGTTCACAAGTCAGCCGCTCATAACCTGGTTGGATAAGATAAAATTTCAAAAAAAATTCCAGGAACTGAAGCAAGATGTACATACACAACAATTCTAGGAACTGAAGCAAAATGCACATATGGTTTCTTGACATAACTGCCCTCATTCTGTTTGTCTAGATAAACCCGACACTGGCCTTGTGTCAGTAAGGAGAGGCTAAACCATCAGTGGCTTATAGATAAGTAGAGGCCTAAGTCACCAGGGGGTTTATAGAACCAGTATGGCTGCCCTTAGGCTAAGCAGGCCCTAACAGTGAGGAGGTTTGAAGACTCAGAAACAAAAATAATTTTTCCAGGTTATGAACCTGACAAGTCAGACTTTGGTGATAAACAGTTTTTGCAATTTTTTAGAAGTTTCTCCACCAATATTTACTTATAATTTGAGTCATCTTAGCTCTACCATAGTGGTTGAATGAATGCAAGGGCAAGAATATAGGGTTAGGGAGTCAGTATAGGGTCCAAGGATAGGCTTCCCAAATGTGCCACTTTGGTGTATTTGATTACTTTAAATAAAGGTTATGTAAGAAACAATCAGTTCAAGGACACACAGACCTCTCTCCTCCTAAAAGAAGGAAACAAATCCCCCATATGAAAAACAGCCTCCCTATACTAAGAAGTAAGAAAGACATTCTTATTACCAAAGATAAAGGCTTTAGAGTTGAGAAAGCTGTAGAAATAAAGCTTGTTACTTTTTCACTAATCTACTACCTCAGCCTGAATTCTGCTTAGAATTACTTAGTAATTAAAGCTTTCAAATACCCATTTTCCTTATGCTATACATTACTCACAAATTTATCATCTTTTTGTATAAAATGTATAAAAATAGCCTGCCTTGTTCATTTCATTAGGTCTCAATTTCATTATTGGACTTCTATGTGTTGGACTGGTGGGACCAGGAAACTGAGAAGGTCATAGAATGGAGGATGACCCACCATCTTGGGACTTCCCTGTTTTCAAAATGCTGCATCATGATGAATAAGCCAAAACCTACCCCTCCCCCTCTGCATCTGAAAAAACAGAACTTAGGTGGGAAACTGAAAGCTGAACCCCACCCCCACTGCCTAGAAACTCCTGCCTAAAGTCACTCAAAAACAACCCCCACCGTGACTGATAAAAGTAAGTGCGGGCAGCCCCACCGGAAGACTTCCCTGGCCCTCCTCTCTGCCAGACCAGGGAACCTTGCCCGAGGCTGCCTCTATTAAAGCTTTCCTCCAGCCTCTTCCAACTAGTGTCTTATTTGATCTTCCCTTATTGGGAGGGCTACCGGGAAACCTTACATTTGGTGCCAAAACCCCGGGGGAGATTGAGAAGGAGCTCGCTCCTCTTCCTGCCCTGACCCAGACCCTCCCTGCAGAGCACAGCCTCCAAAAACATGGTGAGTTCCCCTCGATTCCGTGCCCTTCCGGGTGTCCCTATCCCGAATTGCAGCCACCTCAGGGCTACTCTCTCCAGTGACCAGGTGATTCCCGTGACTCCATGAAATTGGGAGATGTCCCAATCTCTACGGTAGTCTATCCTACTCTCTCCCACACCCCAATGTTGGACGTGGGGATGTCTGCCTCCAACTATTGGGTTTCCCGGCAGGAATAATGGGAACCACCAATCCAAATTCGGCCCACAGACACCCTTGGGCTGCCTCCTGGCCAACCTTAGGACCCTGGGACTAGACCAGGATCTACGGAGGTGATGCCTCATACATTACTGTACTGTTGTCTGGCCACAATACTGATTGGACAATCAATCTCAATGGCCACCTGAAGGCACTTTCGATTATCAGGTCCTGTTAAGTCCAAAGTTCGAGATTCCCAAAGACCACCAGGGAGTCCCCAGTTCCGATGTAAGAACAAAGAGCCTTTATTCGAGCTAGCTCGAACTCAATCCCACATACACACCGGCACAGCAGCATGATGCAGAGAAAGAGAGCGATTTTTTTAACACATGATAGTTTTAGAGGGGGAGTGTGGCAATGGGCAGGGAGATGTCGGTGGCTTATAGTTATTTGGCCAAGTGTCAGTTTCGTAAGGCAGGCTAGGCCAGGGTTGGACAATATTTACACACAGTTGTTCTGGGAAGGGGTCAAGCTGGGGGTCTACACAAGACAGGGTGCATGACACACAAGATGGAGTCAGGTTTTTTTCTGCCTTTTCAGTCCTAATGGATTTGGACAACCTCTATTAGACGTCAAGGCAAGTGGGCTGAGGTTCCGTACGTGCAGGCCTTCTGGACTTTATGCTCTCACCCTTCTTTCTGCTGTTGCTATTCTATCTTGCAGGTTCTCCTGGCCCATACGCCTTCCCCCACTGTATCTCCTACAGCTCCCAAAGAGCCGGATACGTATTCCCTCTCCCCACTCTCTGAACTTCTGGAAAGTTTCACCTGTCCACCAGCGAAGGGGCCTCCATCCCTCTCTCCCCTCATACCGAACCCTCTGCCCCTCCCACTTTAACTTCCGTGGCTCCTGTCCCCTCCCCTCCAATCTCCAAGCTGTCCCCCGTACCCCCAGGCCCTGATGCTAAGTCCACCCCTCCAGCTTCCCCTCCCATATCCACTCATACAAGATCCCAGAAACTCTCCCCAGACCTGGTCTGCCTGCTGAGAGAGGTCTCTGGAGCTGAGGAGACGTTCAAGTCCATGCACCCTTCTCCCTCCAGGACCTTTCCCAAATAGAAAAGTATCTGGGCTCCTTTTTGGCCAATCCAGAAAACTTTATCAAGAAGTTCTGATATTTAGCCCAGGCCTATGACCTCACCGGCATGACTTACGTGTCATCCAGATCACCACCCTGGAGAGGGAGGAGGGAGCACATTCAGGCTGCTGCCAGAGAGCACGCTGGTCAGGTTCACCTTACTGATGCTACCATGCCAATAGGCGCCCAAGCATTCCTGGCCATAGAACCCCTACGGGACTACCAGAATGGCCAAGATGACTATGGACGCTGTGACCGCATGGTCCAGTGCCTTATTACTGGCATGTGAGTGGCCTCTAACAAGGCAGTCAGTTATGATAAAATCAGGGAAATCATCCAGACCCCTGAAGAAAACCACACCGTGTTCCTTAATAGGTTGACTGAGGCCTTAACTCAACATACCCATTTAGACCCAGCCTCCCTGGTGGGGATGACTGTTCTAGCCACACACTTGATTTCCCAATCGGTGCCCGACATTTGTAAAAAATTGAAAAAGACTGAGGAGAGCCCTCAGACTCCCACCTATGATCTGGTGAAAATGGCATTTAAAGTTTTTAACACCCAGGAGGAGGCAGCTGAACTTAAGTGGCAGGCAAGACTCCAGCAGAAGGTCCAACTACAGACCCAGGCCTTGATAGCAGCCCTGAGGCCGGGTGGCTCCAGGAACCAACAAAGAAGGGTAACCAACACACCTCTCTGGTGGCCTGTTTTAAATGCAGAGGAAGGACTCTGGGTCCGTCAATGTCCCAGTCCTAAGGAACTGACCCAACCATGCCCTCAGTGTCGAATGATGGGCCACTGGAAATTGGACTGCCCCAACCTCGGGGGATCATTGGCACCTCTACGTGAGGGTGACACTGAGACAGTAAGTCCTGCCTTTCAACTACTCGGATTGGAGGATGATTGAGGAGGCCCAGACTTGGACACCCCTCTCACCCATGCTGAGCCCAGGGTCATGCTCCAGGTAGTGGGTAACTCCATATCCTTTCTGTTGGACATGGGGGCTACCTATTCCATTCTGCCTGTCTACTCAGGTCCCAGTCGTCCCTCCCTGGTCACGGTGATGGGAATCGATGGTATCTCCTCCACTCCAAGGACCACCCCTCCCCTCACATTCAACCTGGATGGGTTCCCCTTCTCACACTCCTTCTTCATTATCCCCTCCAGCCCTGTGCCTCTTCTCAGCAGGGATATCCTCCATAAACTCCAGGCTACCATATGTCTTTCCCCTTCCCCCTCTACATCCACCCACTGTATCTTTCCCTTAATCCTCTCTACACAGTCCCCTTCCCTCAGCTGTCTCCCCTTGGTAGCCCCCCAGGCTTGGGATACCTCCAGGCCTGTCGGGCAACCCACCATGCTCCTGTGAAAATACAGCTCAAAGATCAGTCCACCTCCCTGTCTTGTCCCCAATTTCTCATCTCAGTAACTCACCGATGAGGACTAAACCCTATCATCAACCATCTCAAACAGCAGGGTCTCCTTATCCCTATTAACTCCCCTTGCAATACCCCAATCCTCCCTGTAAAAAAGTCCACAGGAGTCTACCACCTGATACAGGATCTGAGACTCATTAATGAGGCGGTAGTCCCACTCCATCTGGTGGTCCCTAATCCATATACCCTCCTCTCTAACATCCCCCCAACCATCACCCACTTCTTTGTTCTTGATCTCAAGGATGCCTTCTTCACCATTCCTCTCCACCCTGATTCCTACTTTCTCTTCGCCTTTACCTGGGAGGACCCAGATACCCATGCCTCTGGACAGCTTACCTGGACTGTTTTACCCCAGGGTTTCAGGGACAGCCTCCACATCTTTGGTCAGGCCCTAGCCAGGGACTTCCAGAAATGCACCCTTGAG
>PITA01031243.1:0-15503 GCA_004023965.1 Spilogale gracilis
CTACAGCCTCCCAGGACACCAGCGGCTGAGCGCCCTTCACCAGTGCCCCCTTCATGTCACTCTCAACACCACAGGGCCGCTCTGGGAGATCCCAGCCTATCCTGACTAAATTCCTCCTTTACACCCATCAAGATTTAGTTCTGGCACCAATCCTTTTCCAGAAGGAAACCCTCCACAAGCTGTGGGGTAGGCAAAATTCTCCTCTGGACACAGCTCCCTGAGCACACACCTTTCTTAACATCTCCACTACTTATGAGATGACCTTCTTTATTCTGTAAAGTTTATCTCCCTTACTAAAAAGCAACTCAAGAGCAAAGTCTGTATTTTAACTCCAGTGAGGAAGATCTTATCACCGTATCAACCACATGCAGTGGGTGTTTAATAAATGTTTACCGAACTGAAATTCCAGGCACTATACAATGAAAAATTAGCAACTGAAGCTTGACTTATTCTTAGCCAATTCATTACCCAGTCCCTTCAGTCATACTCCAACCACCTCTGTCCACCTCGTGCGTTAGGAGAGCCCCGGTGCCAGTCCCCCCACCAGCATCTCTCATTTACTCTACTTTACTAGCCTCCTCATCTCCCTCCTTCCGCACCCACTATCCGGTCTCCTACACACACATACACACACACACACACACACATACCATTACTTAAATTAAAAAAAAAAAAATCTGTTTAAAAATCCTTATTTGCTTTCTATTATATTTAGACTAAAATTCAAACTCCCACTGTGCCTTTAGTGCCATATTACCTGACTCCTTCTAAGTTTTGGACTCGTTTTGTCTTCCTCCATCTCTACTGGGCTCCTTTTAAAATCCTCCAATACAATGAGCTATTCCTCACCTGAGTGTCTTTACACTGGCTCCTTCCTCTCCTAGAAGACTCTCCCTTCAGCTAGCTGCTACTTCTCAAAGCTCATTTTTAGTGTCATAATCCAAAGCAGTTTTTTTATCTCTCAGTCATGGTCTTCTCTGCAGTCATTACCATCTCAAATTATAGCAGTCTGTCCCCTTGCTTACTGTGTAGATCTATGCCTCAGAAGAGGAGGAACTTGGTTTTGGTTGGACCATATCCCCAAGGGCCTGGAAAGCATACCCTGCATTCACAGGCCCGAAAAGCATTTGTAAAACAAAAATGTGACTCTTATTTAAGATATATGTGAAAGCAAGTAAAATTAAAGAAATGGATAATTAACCTACCAAATAAGGCAGGAAACATTCTACTGTTAGTATCTGCAAGTAGATAGGCTGGTGTTACTGGGATCTAGTTCAACAAGCACCCAGGCTGTACTTCCCAAAGCTCACTGGAAACCTGTCAATCAAACCTCATGGCTTCATGAGCTACATGCTAGCCCACATGTCTGACACTGCCACAAGTCATCTTAGAAAATTCTATAAACTGTCACTCCCCAAAACCCTGTAACGTCTACCAACAGTAGAGCAACACTGAAAAACCACTTGCTACTTTGTTAAAGAAAAAGCATTTCTGACATAATTAAATTTACACTAATAAAACTTCAACCTCTAAGTAAAAGGCCCTTCCAAGACAAGAGGTAGCTAGGCCTTTGTGGCAGACTGTGACTCCCTGGACATCTAAGAAGCTGCCCCCTAAACTGTTCTAAATAGTAATGCTGCAACTCAAAACAAAAATTATAAAAATAAAATTCACCACAGTTTAGCTGCCTCTGTTAACTCTTTAACTGACTGGACTTCTGACTAAGGCAGGAAAAAACTGTCCGTCACCACTGCACTATGAAAGGAAAAGCCTTGACTCTTTATTCAAATGTCATTCAATCACAGAAATGAGGATAAGCTAAAGGGAGCACTGAGGCAATGACGGTATATGAACGCAGTGAAGATAAAACAATACAACTAAGTATTTTATTTTGCTTGATGAAACTTCATTGGTCAAGAAAATGACTTGTAAAACAAACAAGTCTTAACTGGTCAAACAAAATTGAAACACTAGGTTAAAAAAAGTGGTCATGTGTTTTAATAATCACTATTTACAGGTGACTTGACAGTAACAAAATTTCAGTACCTTCCTTTGGCTTCCTTTAAGCAATTTTCAACAGTGAGACCACAGAAATTCTGCTCTAGCGACACTTACCTTGGTATGGTGACACATTTAGTATTACAATTTTGAGTGGTGATGGCTTTCTCAAGCTCATCTAATCGTCCTGTTTTCTTTAGCTTCTTCACCAAACTTTTAACCGCTTTCTCACACCACTTTTCTTCTTGTCCATTCTGCTCTCCTCCGCCTGCTCCTCCAGATCCACCGGCTGATTTCTTCCATCCCAGCAGCCTTTTCACAACTGGTGGAGTGAATGGCAAGATGGACGACATGCTTTTACCAATGGCCACAACCCGCACTGAGAGAAGACGCTCCTCTACCTAACCTAGAAAAGATACGGAAGGAATTGTTCAGAGGCTAACTTTAAAATCCAGTTATAACTTCAACGTTGTCACTAAAGCAAATGTGAAAATGAGACAGAAATTCAGATCATCACAGCGGACTTTTCAGAAGTCATCTTTTTCTCCAACGACAATGTCTTTACTACTTTAAAGCAATTGTGGAAACAAACTCTAAAAAACAAAACCATGTTATAAGTGGACAAATACAATAATTTTGCAAGTAAAATCTTTACCAGCACTGGGGAAATTTATCACTATCAAAGTACTTCGTTTCAACTTTTAATAGTGTCAATAATTAAGATACTTTCACTGAAAAATGGAAAGCAATTCACCGAATGTTCTTCTCACTTTTTAGAATACTTAACAAAAATATTCTTAAACTGTATTAAGTCTACTCTCCCTGAAGTTTTAAGTTTTGGTAACTAAGTATCATAAAGTAAAATCTAAAGCTGTAAGAAGGGAGAAGGCATCATGTATGAAGTAAACAACAACAAAATAAAAAATAAATACAGGTAAATACAGTATGTGAAAAAAAGGTTTGGTTCACTTTTATGATCCCTTGAGAAGATTTAAGTTAGGCCTCTTTTCAAAAATATTTTTTCATTTTTAATCTAAGTACCAAACAATACACATCATAATTAAGGTCAAATATATTTCCTCTTTTCACACCAAGGTAAAATTCCTTAAAATCTTTGAACTTCAATTCTGGGTATTTATACTTAACTAAGAGGCTCATGACGGTACCCTTGAAACATCAAGTTTCGGTATTATCTACTGTTTTTGCAAAGTGAGGATTTATACCGCAACTGCTCACTTTCCTGTACCCTTAATAATTATCTCCCAAAGGTAGTCTTGTGTCTGATGAGATGGGTAGTAAACTACTATATACTCATGTTTCCCTTTTTGTACAACTCTTTCTTTTCCCCAGTAAATGATCTCTGTTTGTCACGTGCTTAGCTTTCTATGCGCCTACCATAAATTCTCCCCACACTCTTCAGAAGCCCCGTAATTAAATTTTAATGTGGATGAATTTAATCTCAAAGTAAGAGACAAGATCATTTACTTCTTGAGGACAGAACTGGAGAGCTGAGACTTGAGAAGAGTGAAGATTTGGAAATGCAACCCTAAGAAATATCTACAGGGGCACCTGGGTGGCTCAGTCAGTTAAACGTCTGCCTTCAGCTCAGGTCATGATTGGGGGCGGGGGGGTGTCAAGCGCTGCATTAGGCTCCCTGCTCGGCGGGGTGTCCGCTTCTCCCTCTCCTTCTGCCCCTACCCCTCTGCTCTTGTTCTTTCTCTCACTTTCTTTCAAATAAATAAATAAAATCTTAAAGGAAAAAAGTCTGCAAAAAATCAGCTAGAATGAAGCAGGTTATTTCCAGGCTACAAAGTAAAAGGTGTAGAGAAGTCCCACTTCTAAATGGGATGTAGAAATGACAAGAGACCATCATTTCACCCTAACAGTCAAAAAAGACAGATAAGGCTACAAAATCATGTTTTTTCTGAACCCATCAGAGTTCAGGATGCAAAGTAACCTAAGTGAAACTAAATTCCAGGAAGTGCTGAGCTGTGAAAGAGAGGCCCATGAACGGTTTCTTACCTGGTGGAGTGGCTAAGGAGGAAGAATTCCAACCTAAAGGGAGGGTGAGGAGAAAGCAACCTACTCCACAGTAAAGTCTAACAGCAACATGCGTGCTGACAAGACATACTAAAATTCCGAGGATTTCACACAGCAAACCTGTACTACCCCAACCACTCATTCCCACAGGGCTCCACTGCATAGTTGTCAAAGTTTGCTGAAGATAGGGAGACAGGCCTAGAAAGCTGAGAGATGCCCTAAGATTATGGTCCCTCAAATGCGAGTAATCTGTCCTCTGATAAGAAGGGGGAAGAATGGGCAGGACAAGCGAGAGAAATCAAGCCAAGAGATCTCAGATATTCAGCTGCCAGGGGCTGAGATGGGACAGGAGAGCTAAGAGAAAAACTTCCACCCAGATGCTCTGGACACTGAACTACCAAGGCTGCATCAGGGAAAGGGCTACTGCAAGAAACCCCTGGAAGGTTTTTGCAAAGTGAGGATTTACACCACAACTGGAAGGTGTTACTAGCAGACGCCTCACTCTGCACAAAAGCCTGGGGTAGGACTAGAGCAAAAATAAAATCCAGAATGATCAAGGGACTGACGACTGGGCTGTAAAGCAGAGAAATCATCCCAGGTCAAGAAAGCTGAAGGCTCAGATATACAGCAAAGAAGTAGCTGGAATTACACTCAAGACAACAAATCTTCTGAAGGCAAAGTCTCAATCCTGTTCTCTAGACACATGAACTAAATCAATCTAAAGTTGCAACAAAAACCCTGAACTAGCTTGACGAAACAGCTTATTGATTTAAGCGCACCATCTATTAAACTAACACAAGAAATGATAGGCAGTTTTCTGGAAGTAAATACTACTTACTTCTGCATGGTTTTTATGCAAATATTCAGCATTCAATCAAAAATTACAAGATATAGGAATAACAAGCACAGGCAAAAGATAAAATTATGAATATAATCAGATCAGAGAGGGCCCAGATGTCAGAATGATTAAACTGACTAAAATGACTGAGACAAAAAACATTAAAGGACCTAATGGAAGACACAGATAACAGGCATAAAGAAATGGGAGAATTTCACTATAGACACTGAAGCTAGAAAACAATCAGAAGGGAAATGTTAAAAATGAAAAATACAGGGGCGCCTGGGTGGCTCAGTTGGTTAAGCAACTGCCTTCAGCTCAGGTCATGATCCCGGAGACCTGGGATCGAGTCCCACATCGGACTCCCTGCTCGGCAGGAAGTCTGCTTCTCCCTCTCTCACTCCCCCTGCTTGTGTTCCCTCTCTGGCTGTGTTTCTCTCTGTCAAATAAATAAAATCTTTAAAAAAAAAAAAAAAGAAATGAAAAATACAGCATCAGAAATTAAAGATTTCTTTAGATGAATTTAGTAACAGACGGTAATGAATATTGAAATGAAAACAGGTCAAATTAAAATACTCAAATTGAAACGCAAAGGGGGGGGAAGCATTAACAACAAACAAACAAAAACAAACCTTGAATATCCAAGAGCAAATGTCTACCAAAAAAGTTTAACTGGAGTTTAGCTGGAGTTCCAGGAGGGGAAAGAGAGACTAGGGCAGAAAAAAAATACATGAAGAGATACTGGCCAAGAACTTATCAAAAATAATGACAGATATCATTCCACAGATACAAGGGAAACAGTCATAGTCAATGGGCTGAACGTTGAAGACAGAAGTAAAGATAAAGGCTGAGTGTTGGCTAGGATGACAGTTAAGAATTTGTGGAAGATCCAGACAGAAGAAATCTGTACTCATCCACAAGCTATTCTCCAAGGGCTTCAATGGAGATCTCCTGAAAGACTGGCGTGGGGCAAGAGATGGGAGACAGCTCTTCCCCCTGAGTGACATCTCCTATAAAATAAAAGTCTTCCAACTAGAGGGGAAAATCAGAAAAGCCTCCCACACCCAGAGCCCAAGGGAAAGAGCAGAGCAAAAGCTATGGCACTGCTGGGGGAGGAGGACTGAGAGGGCGCAGACCAACTTGCCCACCGACCACACACAAACAAGTCTTTCTCCACCTAACAATAACCGCAGTCTACTCTGCTGGAGGAGGGCAGGAGACACAGCCACCACCGGCCCCAGACAAAGATACACTGATGGGGAGGAATGAGTAGAAGAAAAAGCTATCTGACCCTGGCACAGGAGCAAGCAACTGGCTTGGATCCAAGATCCTGCACTAACACAAAGCAAAGGTCTGCTACACTTAGATGGAAAGATTCGTAACAAATATTAGCAAGTCACATTCAGTAACATATACAGAAAAGGTAATAATAACCCACTGCAGTTTACCTCAGGGAACAAAACTGACTTGATATTAAAAAAAAAAAAAATTAAGCACCTCATTTATAGTATAAAGAAATCCTGATTTTCTTAACTGATACATAAAAAAAGAAAGCATTTGACGATGTTAATTTAATATCCATAGATTAAAAAGTCTCAGCAAACTGGAAATAGAAAAACGGAAAAGAGAAGTTCTTTATTCTGAAAAAGATCACCTTCGAGAAACCTAGAGCTAGCAACATATATAATGGGTGAAAAATCCCCTTTCCTTATAAGTGGAAATAAGACAAGGATGTCCACTACTGCCCCTTCTATTTAATACTGCACTGGATGTTCTAGCCAGCACGGTAAGGCAAGAAAGAAAAATAACAAAGGCATAAAGACTGGAAAGAAAGAGGCATATTCTCTAGTGACATGATGGTCTCCATGGAAAACTGCACAGAATCTGCATGGTTTTAAGGCTGTTGTAATAAAGCCATACATTTACTAAAAAAAAAAGAGAAAGAAAGAAAAAAAGAAACAGAAGTACAATTCTCAAAAAAGGACTGTGGATGCTCAAAACGGTCTCCCAACTAAAGATACTTAGGCCTAGGTATAGTCTGCTAGGGAAAAAAAAAAAAATGGTCACAATAATCTGTCCTGAGGGCCTCCCAGAAGAGGCAATATAGACTGCCAAATTTCATAAATTTATTTGGCCATGGATACACTTTTTAAGGAACATCTCCTGGAACTCTACATCACAGTGCTGCCCTGGCACTCGACAGCCCAGCTGCAGCTCGGACACTACAAATCTGAAAGGGGCTAATAAGCAGGGTTACGGGACTGTCTTTAGCAATAGAGCAGAACCATTGAGAAAGTGAAGTTTGCTCAGAGCTAGAGATTTGGAGGGTGGGTGAAGAACAGAGAGAGCTGGAGAGGAGCACTGTGAAACTATTTACAGTGGCAGTTTCTCTCCTAACACACACAAATAAGCACTCTAGCACATCAAACTAACTTGACAAATAACGCAAACACACAAAACCCCATCAAACACATGTAATAATCCAGCGGAGTCCATGTTTGGGACTACTGGGTAGCACAAGGCAGAGCTCAATTCCTACGCTGCCACAGAGCATGCTGCAGGGGGGGCAGCTCTATGAACTTCGGTACTATGAGACAGCCTTACCCCAGCACAGAGAATATGCTTATTAATTCAACCTCTAGAACGAAGAGGTATCAAAAAAGGGACACCTGAGCAGAAGCCTGAAAGAGAGAACATCAGGCAGAAAGTTGAGCATGTTTTCTAGAGGCAGATAACATTTTAGGAGTTACAAAAAACTCTAGGTATTGTTGTATGGAGTCCAAGGAAGCAACGTGGCTGGCCACCAGGGACAGGACAGCCTGCTGGGATCACAGAGCCCAAGAGAGAAGTCAGAGCTAAGGACGGCGGTATTTCTTCAGTTATTTTTGAAAGGATTCACCTGCTACTGATCAAGTGGATGTGGACGTTTTATTCAAAGACAACCACCACTAAGGAATGTAACTGAAGGCATGTCATGGCAGACAAACCGCCATGCAAACAGAGAAAAGAGGCAAATGTGAAGGCTGTTAGAGGGTGGGTGCCACACTGCCCTTTCCAGAAGTCACCATGTCACCACCTGACCGGGAGAGCACAGAGGCTCGGGAGAGGGTCATCAGCACACAAGTAAGGGGGTGCCCAAGCAAAGGAGAGACCCCTAGCCCTGCTGAAATGCAGAGGCAGCCAGTCTCCAGCCTGGGTTTCTCAGGACTCTCCAGGTCCGTTCCTGGCCCCACACAAATTTCAGCCTTAGAACAAAACTCTCTGTGAGCTCTGCGACGGATCCTGTTCCTTGTGAAAAACTGATAAAACGAGGAAAATTTAACAAGAATTTTTCAAAAAGCATATACACCTTTGGTTCAATTAACCCATGTACGAGAACTTAACCTAAGAAAATGAATAAAATTAAATTTCTGGGGGCGCCTGGATGGCTCAGTCTTTAAGCGTTTGCCTTCAGCTCAGGTCATGATCCTGGGGTCCTGGGATCGAGCCCCACATCGGGCTCTCTGCTCAGTGGGAAGCCGTTCCTCCCTCTCTCACTCCCCCTGCTTGTGTTCCTGCTCTTGCTGTCTCTGTCAAATAAATAAGTAAAATCTTTTAAAAATTTTTTAAATTTCTGTATAAATATGCAACACTGAAAGGGACTCTCAGCAGCAGGAAGAATCTGAGCAACAGGTTCCCTGTGACACTTGTCAGAGGAGAAATGTTCCTCAGGAGTTCAGATGTACTCTTGGGGATCTAAAAGTTTTCTATGAAACCTTTTTCATTTTTTTTCCTCATGGAAATAAACCCATGAAAAGTTTAAGTCCGCTCTCGGTCATCTGAGTGACCTCATGGCCTAGTACAACCACATGATCTCAGTGTCCCATGTCTCAGAACAGCACTTATGACCACTCTGGAACGATGTAATCACTGACAGTTACCAGCCTCAACTTGTCATGTCTCTGAAACCACGGCTGGCTGACACGGGGCTAATTATCTCTGGAGAATTTTTAAGTTATTCAGTAAAATATTTTTTCAGTAATACTGATAATACATTTCAACCAGTTGAGCGTTTTAAATAGCTAAGATATATTTAGCCAACAGTCTTGAAATGTTAATAGACTGAATTTAGGATTTTACAAGGAATCTATGTCAATATGCTCCAGACTGAAGACAAAATGGAATAAGTAAACTAGATTTACGATCAAGTTATTGAAATCGTGTGCAGAATATACAGACTGTCTTCCACAGTGTGGCAGCAAGCACTGTAGTGAAGTTAGAATTTTTTTTTCAACATCTGCAAGAACTGAAAAACAAGTTCAGATACTAATTCTGTTCCTAATTTCAGCAATAAGTGAGACACACAAGGCAAGATTCATTAGAACAGGGAGACTTCATCTGTATAGCTCAGTAAGAAAACTTATCAAGTGACGGATCAGTAAAATTGGGATTCGAAGATTACTCACTGGAAAGTTTCAGTTAAGTAAAAGGTCTGATTATCCTGAACTCACAAATAAAGCCTGCAAGTTATTAATCATTGTATAACACAGTTTTACAAATAGGATTCTCTACATATTTCCTTAAACTACAGCTGTTTTTCATAGTCTTCAACCCTGTTCTTTGCTTCTTCTTCTTAATCTGATATAAACCCTATCCGTGTGTATTAAAAAAAAACTCCAAAAACTTAGAACGTTTTCTCATTTTCCTATACCTTTAGAGTACACAAATTTATACATTAGAGTCTTTTTTGATTCACTTTGCTTCTAAAGAAATCCCTTTGTGCGCCCAAACACAGTAGCAACCGCTGACTGAGTGCGTACTCGGACACAATAGGTCAGGCTCAGAGCCCAGGTAAGCACTCAACTCTCACAAGCAGTGGGGCAGATTCCCTTCCTTACAAACGAGGAATCTGAGGCATGAAGGATCCAGATGTTACAAAGACACTCCTCCCTAGATATTCTTATTGACATCTGAGTTTTGCTTTTTACATTTTCACATCATTCTAACATACGAGGAATTTGTTTTTGGTGAAGGGCTCAGAGTGACCTGAACACTTCCTGGACAGACTTCCTGCTGTGTCAGTGCCAGGTACTCAACAGGTTTTATCTTCTCTGGTAATTCAAGCACCTGTCACACAGCTAATCCCTACAAACTAACGTCTGACTGTGGGCTTTGTACTGTTCATTGGACTTGCTCAAACCTACACTAGTATCACAGGAGTTTACTTACTCCTGCTTTCTAGTAAGCTGACATCTGCAGGGTGAGCCCCTCTCTTATTTTTCAAATTGATGTTAGGGATCCTAAGTTTAAGTTCCACGGAAACTCCACAGGACTTTGATTAGAAGTGCGTGAAGAACCAACATATTTATAATACTGAGTATCCCTATTTATAAAGATGTTTCTATTTATATAAAAATGTTTCTATTTATTCTGGATTTACCATCCACCAATAAGTTGCATAATTTTTTCTGGAAAGGTCTCACACATCTTGCTGAACTTCTTATTCTTCCAAATATCTTGGGTTTTACTTATGATGTTTATCTTAAAAAGTTAAATATTTCAGTCATACCAAAAAAATATGGAAACACCCTTGGGCCTCCCACCTAGCTCTGTCAATTCTAAACATTTTGTGGTATTTGATCAGCTATAAGAAATAAAACATGATAGATGGATATAGCTCAAGTCCCCTATATATACCTTCTCATTCCCCTCCTCTTGCTTCACAGAGATAATCCCCACCCTGACTTTCCCCCATTGTCACTTAATGGTTTTGCTATATATCATATTTGTAAAACAAATCTTTTCATTTTATAAATTTCTATAAAATTTTAATACTGCTCGTGTCATGTTGCTTTTTTTCCCACTATTACTATCCACACTGATACAACATATAATCTTCAACTCTAGCTCATTCATTTCAGCTCATACAGCATTCACTGTGTGACCACTACAGCTGTCTATTGTCCTTTTGATTCTCCTATTTAGACAGTTACAATTCTCCACTCTTATAAGCTGCCATGAGTAGTCTGATGTGTATCTTCTTATAGGTATATGAGCACTATTCAGGGGCAGAAACCTTCAAACTTCTTGATCAAAAAAGAAGAGCCACAGTAAGAAATACTGCAACCTAATTCTTGGTCTCAGTTAAAACAGACATTTTACCATGCTCTCCTCTGCTATTTCTCTAAATTCAGGGTCGTGAACCACTGATGAACATGAAATCAATTTAATTAATTCTGAAAAATATCTTTCAAAAAGAGAAAGAACTAGACAAAAAAATAACTCATAGAGGAAATAAGCCAGAATGCAGCAGAAAACAGAGTACACTTATTTTAAAATTTTTCAGTTTTTGTCACATGTAAAATATTATTTTCCACTGGGGTCTGTAAAAAACATTTTTATTTGGTAAAGGACATATGCCCAGGAGCAGAAAGGCTGCAGAGGAGGACATGCACATACCCTTTACCAAATACGGTTAACCTGGTGACAGCAACTGTCATTCCCACCAGGGAAGTAGGAGTTCTTACTGTGCCCAACATTTGACACTATTTGGTACCTTGAACTTTTGCCAAAAGGATGGGTGTGACACAGAGGGTTGCTGATGTTTTGCACTTTCCTAAGAAGTTTGAGAATATTTTCATGTTTATTGACTTTTCAGGATTCTATTCCTTTGAATCATCTCATATTCACCATCTTTTCCTTAATTCACAAGGTTTACTTACATATTCTGGATGATAATCTTTTGTTAATCACACATGCCACTTATCTTCACCCAGCAAGTGACTTTTGATAGCTTTTTATGCCTAAGATTTCACTTTAATGTGCTCATATTTAACCAATATTTTCAATACTGTATTATGTATACGTTGGGATCTTCTTAAAAAATTCTCCCATATGTCGTCTTTTAAAAATCATAAAGTCCACAGTTTGCTTTTCATCCTTGTAACTTACTTTTGTCTATGTTGTGAGGTAGGGATCTTCCCCTTCCCAACAATATAACCAAGTATATCGGTACCATATACTGAATCTTCCCTAGCCGTTACAATGCTACTTGTTTTTCCAGCTTCTTTTTTTCTTCTATTAATCTATATCGGAGGCAAGTACGATCACATTTTAACTACTAAAGTGAAAGAATGTGTTTTGGTATCTGATGAGGAGACTCCTCTTTAACACCTTGGGATTTTAATTGGAATGACACCATATATATACATAAGTGGAGGAAAACTGACATATTAATGATAGCATCTTCCATTCACAAACACAAGCATATCTGCTTATAATTTTAATTACATGGGTGGTAAAGTTTTCTCCATTAAGGTCTCACACATGTTTCTGTTTTATTTTTTCCTAGGTTTTTTGTAGTTTGTGTCATCATTTTAAAGATTTTATTTATTTGACAGAGAGATCACAAGTAGGCAGAGAGGCAGGCAGAGAGAGCAGAGGAAACAGGCTCCCTACTGAGCAGAGAGCCCCACATGGGCCTTGATCCCAGGACCCTGGGATCATGACCTGAGCTGAAGGCAGAGGCTTTAACTCACTGAGCCACCCAGGCACCCTGTGCTATCATTTTAAATAGCAACTTTTTAAATATTGTCTTCCTCTGATACAGTAATGCACGGTTTTTACATACTGTTTAAAAATCAACTTTACTGAGGCATAGTTTACATACAATAAAATGCAGAGATATTAAATGATGAGTTCTCAAAAATATATACATCCACATAACCTGTATCAGAAAGTTTCCTTGTGTTCCTTTTCAGTCAATCTACCTTCCTCACCCCAGGCAGTTACTGATCTGATTTCTATCAAAGTGATTTCACCTATTCTAGAAACTCATATAATTTGAATCATGTCTTACATACACTTTTGTGTCTGTGTTTCTGACCAACACTCTTTATTCAAATTAAGCAAGTTCTCTTATACTCCTAAGTTTTCTAAGAATGAGTACAGAATTTAGTCGTATGCTGTTTTCCCCTTCAACCATGAAGATTATCATATGGCTTTTCTCCTTTGATGTGTTGATTTCCTTTACAGGTTTTCTAATGTTTAATCATCTTTACATTCCTGAGACACACTCTTATTAGTCATGGTATTTTTTACGCAAATACTAACATTTTACATAAATTTCTATTGGCCCTTTTATTACTGAGATGTGGCCTAGTCATGTCCCTTTGCGTGCTACGCTTGTCCCACGCAGAGTATCATGATTACAAAACCCTAAAAATAATTTTTTATTTTCTATAACATTTTGTATAAAACTAGAATTACTCTTTTTTTTTTTTAAGATTTCATTTATTTATTTGAAAGAGACAGAGACAGCACATACAAGCAGGCAGGGGGGCAGAAGAAGAGGGAGAAACAGACTCCCCGCTGAGCAGGAAGGCCAAACTGGAGCTACCAGAGCCAAAGGCAGACACTCAGGTGCCCCTCTTCGTTTGTTTTATACAATTTGTCCATCTGGGATTTGCACTTGGGGTTTGGGTTTTTGGTTTGGGGTTTTTATTTAATCTTATTTTGCTGCGGGTAGATGTCTACTTTAAGTCTTTAAATTATAAATCTCTTTAGTATCCCTAGGTGGCTCAGTTGGTCATGCATCTGCCTTCTATTGAGGTCATAATCCCAAGGTCCTGGGATGAGTTCTGCATCGGGCTCCTTGTTCATCAGGAAGCCTGGTTCTCCCTGTGCCTGATGCTCCCCCTGCTTGTGCTCTCTCTCTTGACAAATAAATCTTTTAAAAATAAACAAACAAACAAACAATCTTGTCAAGTTTCTTATTCTTAAGGCAATTTTGGTCACTTAAAAGAAATTGTACATGCTGTTTTCTTTAAAGGCAAAAAGCTCTTCACAGTGTTCGGTTTTTTTACTCAATTTGTAGTCATATCTCTTTTGATTTCTAATATATTTGTGCCCTTTTCCCCCTCCTCTATCAATTTTGTCTTTTCAACTTAGCACCTTTGATTTAGTTGATCTGATTATAACTTTTTTTATTAACGTTTCTCAACTTTATTTCCTTCCTTTTTCTAACTTATTACATTGTATAGTTAGCTCATTAATTTTTAGTTCTTTACTAACAAACATCTCCTCATGAGCGGGATTAGTGTTCTTAAAAAAGAGACCCTAGGGAATTCCCCTGCCTCCTTCCACCACGTGTGGTGACAACAAAAAGATAGCTATCTATGAAGGAGGAAGCAGGTCCTTACCACATACCAAATCTGCTGGCGCCCTGAACTTGGACTTCCCAGCCTCCAGGATGTGAGAAATAAATTTCTTTTCTGTTGTCTCTAAGTGCCCCGAGTCTATGGAATCCTGTTACAACAGTCCAAGATGGATTAAGACATTGGTTATGCCTAGTACATATTTTTTTATTCCTTTACTTTGAAATTATGTCATCATACTTTTACATATATCTACTAATAAAAAGCATTTAGTTGAGGGTTTTTTTTAATGTTTCATTTTCTTCTAATCAAAAAGCTTGACTGGAAATTATGTATTGGGTTTATGAAAATACTTTGGCTAATTTATTATCATCTTATTTTGGGTTATCTAATTCCTAGGTATCTTCTTTGCCTTCTTCCCCCTCCTCTTCTGCCTTCTGTTGGAATAATCAAATTTATTTCCACTCCCTCATCCTGATTTGAAGTTACACATTCTATTCTAATTCTTTCAGATGATTATCCGTAAAAAAAATTTAATGGAAAACTTTAATCAGTAGTTGCAGGTGAAAACAGCAGTCTATTAAAAACCATAATAAAAGAATTAGAAAAAGGAAAAAAAAGACAATCTCATGAGGATAGAGAGAAGAGTAAAAAAGAAAATAAGTAAAATCTTGATAACTGGAAAATGAATGGATGACTAGTCACTGCTGAACAGATCAGAGAACTACTAACTCTATGAGAGGTGTGGGGAAACATCCTGATTTTCAGAGCAGAATCCTCAATGGGTTAAGTAAAAGACAGCATCAATCACTGAGGGCTGAGAAGAGATGAAACAGGCAGAATCTAGTGAAAGATATTTGAGAAGCAGTGACATCCTCAGACGTGCTCCCTCACTCTAGTCACTAGGTACTAGTTCCTCTCCCTCTACGGAAGATTAAATGTTTGTTCTCAGCAGGGAGTAAAACAGTCTCACTGGACTAGATGGCCTGGGGACCACTAGAAAAAGAGAGGGAGCAAAGGAACAGGAGGAGTACATGGTATGCTAAACGTGGACCCCTAACCCCTTCCTCCACTGGGTCTGGCTCCCAAAATACTAGCAGCCAGACCTTTACCCATTTAGTCAGATCAAGACTCTCCTTTGGGGTACCCGACAGATACTAATACTGAGAGTTTACCAACAAACATCCCACACAGATCACTCTACAATGAAACTGAAAGGAGACAAGACTCACCCACCTTCTCAGTTTCCAAGCAGCTTTGGACCCCTACCTTTGTAATCAAGAGTGACTCTCATTACCTAAGGGAAAAATGGCTAAAAAGAGAAAAATGCAACTCAAGAAATCTGAGCCCATAGAGAGAAAGAAAATATTGTAAAAATCAACACAGCTATAGGAACGAGAGCAATCCTGAAGCAAGAAGAGCTTGCTTTACAAAACACACATTCAAAAAATAAAAGAACAGTTCTTGGATAGCTTGATTGTTTTTGATTGGGG
>PITA01031244.1:0-15487 GCA_004023965.1 Spilogale gracilis
CATTCATTTATTCTTCATGGGTTTCTTTTGGTTGTCATTTGAGTGAAGGATACTGGTTGTCCTCCCCGAGGGAAGATAAAAGTACCTTGACAGTTTAAACTCTTGTTTAGTATGAATTATTGGTAGGTAATAGCACCTGGGGAGCCATCAGGCTGCAGGGGAATAACACAGGGACTCCTGAGGCCTAAGCTCCTTGCAGCTGGGTCAGTTAGCCGCTGTGCAGGTAATAATACAGTGGCCACCACTGTCCACCTTCTACAGTCTAGCACACAGAGACCAGAAAAGCAAGAACAAGCCAGGTACCAGCAACCCTCATGCTCTGTACCCAAGTTCCCTTGGGGCCAAAGTCCCCCTTAAAGGAAGTTCCAAAGAGTCATTTCAACTGTGTGTCTATAACCACAAAGATTCAAGAAGGGCCCTTCTCCTTCTGGCTAAAATTTTACTATGGGAAACAGATGCAAGCTAGGAGGTTTCCAACATGGCAGACAGGTGGAAAGGGGGAAGGGGGCTGTTCTTTTCACTTTCCACTGCCTCATATTTGGGCTTTCTTTCATTTTTCCCTGCCCTTTTCTGTGCAGTGTTTCTGCTTCCCTTGTAATCCCCCTTCTTCCCTTCTCCTTAGCACCCCTCCTCCACAGAGCCATCTCCAAGACCAAAGACCTCCTCCACAGACCAAATTGGAAATCCTGTCAAAGAACTGCTTTTAACTACCCATATTTCCTTCATTTGCCCTTAAATCCAAAGCCATTGCCATCTACCCTCAGCTGCTGTATATCCCAGTTGACTTTTACTTATTTAAGCCTTGCATCTCCCTAGCAAAGAAGCTCTTGATGCAACTTCAGAGAATTTCCAGCTTAAAACATATTTTACTTTGGCCTCCTTAAAATTCCCTCCCCTGCTGCCATCTCTAGTGGCTCTAAGATTCAGCATCTCCCACCTCCTCCACACCTAAAGGGCCACAGTTTCGTTCCTGGTTGGAAGAGGAGATAAAAGGATAATGAAGATCTCCCCACCTTAGCCTACACTTGCTGGCTCCTGTTCAGGAAGGTGTCAGTGTCTCTTGAAGCCCCATATTCCTGCCTCTCTCTGTGTGCCAGCCTGATAATCGTCCTCCCAACTTAGGTAACTGGAGTTTCACCAACAAAAGCCCAACCTCTTACCTTCACCATTCCAGGGCACTCTTGTAACTGAACCAGCCTTCCTGTCTTGCAGATCAAACTGAAATGAGATTAGAGACAGTGAATGCAGAGAACAGAGTTTGGGAAGTGGGGAGGGCTGCCAGCTGGACCCAGATCTTCATGTGGTCTAAAATGGAATTTATATTAGATCTACTCCCTAAGTTCTGCACAAGAGTACTTAAAAAAAAAAAAGCTACACTTCTGTAGCAGGGCAGCTAGTAAAAGTCTTACATGTTCCTCTGACATTGCTTTTGACCCATGTTCCAGAGGAATGTAGAATTTCAGTGACTCTGATATTATAGCTGTTGTCTCAATGGCACCAATGGATTGTACAGACCTGTTCTGTGGGCAGCCTTCCCTGGGAGGACTCAGAAGGTAAACTGCACCTTTCAAAGTCAGCATATCCAGGAGGGTGTAGCAGTGACTTATGATCTCTTCGAAATGCTCTGTAATGATCTGATCTCGAGAGAATATCCTGGAAGTCAGCTTGGTTGAGTACTAGAGCCTAGACATCTACCTAGCCTTTAATCCTTAGTAATCCTTGCCTCCTGGTTGTGCAGAAGGAAGGAAGGAAGGAAGGAAGGAGAGGAAGAAGAAAAGAAGGAGAGGAAGAAGGAGAAGAGGAGGATGAGGAGAAGGAGAAAAAGAAGAAGAAGAAAGGGAGGAAGGAAGGAAGAAAGAAGAAAAAAAGAGAGAAAGAAAAGGAAAAGTCTCCTTTTTATATGGTTAAGAGCTATTTTTCAACAACCTTTTAGTTCACCAGATAGGCTGTAATGTTAACAACTGGAAAAATCCTCTCCATCTCTCTTCACCAACCTCTGGTACTCCCTGAGTTTCATCTTCAGTGTCTTATGCTTGGTCTAAAGATGGTCCCCTAGTGAAAAGGAGCAGTGAGGACATTCCAGAAATTAAGACTTCATCCACAGAAGTGATAACTTCTCATTTGATCCTCCACACAATTCAGAAAGACAGTTTTCCAGGGAATATCTCCTATTCACTGCCCAGTGCCACTCATGTTGCCATTACCAGTTACACCAAACCTAGGTAATCGGTATAGGTATAGTAATTGGGTTTTCCTTTCTATCTGCTCTTAGCCTAGTAGCTGGAATCACTAGCCAGGACTCATTCTGAAAATGTTCCACCTCTGCCTTACCTATGGAATAATCACCTTGTTTCATTTATACCAATTGCATGAACAAATTAGGTTAATTGCCCAGTGTCTTTAAATCCCTTGAAAATTACCAGATTGTTAGAACAAAAAGATGAAATCACTGACTTCTCAGTGCCTGGCATTACTGGTTAGAACACCGTATGAAAACTCGGCCAGAATGTCTAGAGTAGGTAAACAGCTCTGCTGGCTCTCTCTAGAAGGGTAGTGCTAGTAGAGTCTCCAGGCTCATGAGGCATGAATCTCCAGGGAACCTTTCTGCCCTTCTTCCCCACGAGGACCACAGATAGGGAAACTATAAGCTACCTCAGGGAAACTGGGAACAAATCAGAAAGGGTCAGAGGTAGATGGTGTAAATACTCCAGGTTACCAACCAATCCTAAATTTAGCTCAAAAAGTAGAAGTGGCCCTAGGTGGTCTTTCAAGACAGGGTACCAGGGAATCACAGAGAGTGGCAAACAGGACAAACATGGCCCTGGGCTAAAGGTGCAGATGTCCAAACCCAATGGGTCCAGGCTCCCCTTCTAGCTCACCAAGGGATTCCACTTGCAGCTGGGCAGAGTACCAAAGACTGGAATGACTACACAAGAACATCTAGGAAATGTCCTTGGGGGTTGGCAATATATCAGTAGACTGTGGCTTCTCTTGGGGTGGGGGATGTATGCTATGCTTCTTCCTCTTATTTCCACTTATAAATCACCCCGTGGTTGCTTCCTGACTTGATTATGAATGGTTAGTTATTTGGGGGATCATGGATCTTATGAACATAGTTCTTCAAATATGAACAGGCCTACATGAGACATTGACAGATACTACTCTAGCAGGACAAAAGAGTGCTCTGAATAGTATAGCTTGAGGCCCAAGAAAAAAATTAATCTGTGACCTTCCAGATTCTCCTAAAGTGAAACTCTTAGGTGAGCTATCATTACCTGAGCTGGGAACCCAAAGTAGGAGTCCCAGAAAGCCCCATCCTTCCTCTCCCTACTGCCCTCAATGCTCCTCTTGATTTCTTGACTCCTACCATAGAGAGGTAGCCTAAGGATTATCAGTACCTATTATTAAAATAATAAGATACAGTCAAGGTGCTTAGAATACATGAACCCAAGCAGGTTCTCTAAATTGTCTCCGTTCTGATCCTGTTTGGGATGGGATTGACCCAGGGGACTCTCTTAGGAGTGAGGGGCAGCTTTGGCAGTTTTCAGGGTGTATCCAAGAGGAGAGCAATGGCCCATGCCTGCTGGGAACTCTGTCTGATGTCCTGGCATTGCAAGCAGTATAGCTTTACCACCATCAGATCCTCATGCTCCCTCCCCCACACAAGCTCTAGAAACACAAAACTCCTTAGCCATTAACACAAGAGGACAACTAGAGAAGTCTTCATGTATGGGTGTATATGTGTGTGTGCGTGCATGTGTGTTTCTATGTTCTATCTCAGCATGCTAGCCCAATTCTAGTGACCCCACAGCCTCCAGGCCTGTGGACCGATCTGGCAGCTGGTATTCCTCCTGACGCAGAAACCACAATCTAGAATGTGCGCTCTAAGGGATTGGAGAGGTGTCTCTTCCCTTCTCTTCCCTTGCCTTCCCCTTTATCTCTGTCATTTCCAAAAAAGGACATCTTACCAATTTGCTATAGGGAAAAAAAGGAATTTGCTGAGAAATTTGCTACCAAAGAAGTATTTTCAGTCTGCAAATAAATGTCTAGTTGTGCACATTTCCATCCTTCAAAACGTCCATTACATGTTTTCCTTGTTTGTACCTTAAAAACAGAAACACAAGAGCAACCATCTGAAAGTGGAGGGTAAAAGCAAAGTCATGACCTTCTGGGAAAAGTTAACAGCCCAAATGGTCAGGACCAGTTAGGGGCTAAGCTCTGAGTGCCGGGCCCCAAAGGGCACGGTAGGGGCAACTTCCAGGTACGGGCTCAAGGAACTGGAGTTTGCTGTGGGATACTCACCGATGGCCAGTTTCTTCAGCTCCTGCCCCAAAATGAACTCACCAGTCAGACCCATGAGAACAGCTATTTTGGGTGTTGATAATAACATCCTAAACTGTGTGCAGAGCTTTAAATGTAAAAAACATTCTTTCACACTGATGAGCAAGGCCCTCCACACCTCTAGACCAGTAGCTAAGTGGGACCATCTCCCACCTGAACCAGAGCTAGGGGACTAGCCCTGCTCGTGGGTTTGAGGACCACCTCTTTGGAGCCTCCTCAGTTATAACTAAAACTGAGTTTTCCCCTCAACTTCAAGGGCCATTGCACTTGACCTCCTTTGCTCAAAAATGTAGGACGTAAGCAAAGCCTTTCTCCCCCAGCTGGCAATGCCCAGGGTGAGCTAAGATGCAGAAAGAGCAAAAGCCCTCATAGTTCTCTTAGGATACATAACTCATTTAAAAAGCAAAACCAAACCTCCCTCCACAAAATTCAGAAGACCTCACATGTAACAAGGGTTTGAATTATCGCATTCATGGCCAGAGATGGTCCTGAGTAGGGAATGCCTGCGGATCCTCCCTAGACGTGAGGCCCACCTGTGCAGAGCCCACACCCACGGTGATGTCCCAGAACCTGCCAGGGCTGCGCTTTGTATTTCTTTCACTTGTTTCCTTTTGCCCTCTCCTGCCACGGTGTTGCTCCTGTGTTAGCCAAGACCTAGAGTACCAGGTGTCTTCGGTGGAGACTCATTACAGCTTATCTCTATCTGCCTTTCTTTAAAGCCAGCTGAACATACCCAATGCTCTCCCTTTATGGTAAGACCGACCCTCCAGACCACGCTCTCAGCTTCTGTGACCCTCCTCTAACACCCCCACTCTCACCCACCCCGGTGCCCGGCATCTCTGGGAGCCCAGCCTCGCTCCCACTGCACGTAGCCACCGTGTCTGTCCTGCCTCGCCTGCCCGGTCGCGTGTGAGCCATGGCGTGCTGTTGTGTAATGGTGTTCTTTTCCCTCCCTGAGCTTTCCTCCGGGTGATCATTCACTGTGATCTTGACCATCTAATGAGCCACCAGGAGAGAACCAGACCCAAAGGCCATTTCCTGTTCAAAAGTCTGACTCCATGGGCTAAAGTCTCTAGCTTTAATCTGAGGTGGGAAATTTGCACAGGGCACCCATCAGCGCCATGGTAAGGGCCTCCGGAGAAAAGAGGGAGGAGAGGGACGACCTAGGCGGTAGACAGAAAGTCAGACGATAACTTCCCACTAACCATCCAGTATCTGTAACTACTGGTCTTCCGTGTGCTCTGAGTTTAAGGCCGCAGTAAATGGCTGTGAGTTGGAATCTGTCACTGAGAGTGTGGTTGAATATCCAGTCACTCCAACAAAGTGACCCAGGAATTCTTCTAAATTCCTGAAGTTCATTCAAATTAGGCTATGCAGAAAAACAAACTCAGGGGTTTGATGGGAACACTCCTGATGTAGGACTGTGATTGGCTTTGCCTGAAGTGTCGCTAGGTGTGACCTTGAAGTCTCCTTGGAAAAGGCTTCTCTAAAAATCTGTTGTCACACGTTTCAAAACCGAGCCAAGTGTGAGTTTTTGAAAGGACCAGTGAGGGGGTGGATTCCCTGAAAGTCAGCAGACTCGGGGCAAGACTGGGTCGGCGGGAGATGCGTCCTAACTCAGCCGTCCCAGGCTGGCTGGAGGGCGGCCCAGGAAAAGGCTGAACCTGGACGTCGCACCCCACTCCCCAGGTACGGCCCCTAGGGTTTCCTACCTCACTGCACTGTCAGTTGGTTTTTTGGAGGACATTTTTGTGTCTATGTAGAAACGTGTTTATCTTCCTTCTAGAGCGTTAGAAAACTGCAGCTACCTGGGTGGGGGGAGGGTCTGCAGGGTGAGAGGCTTGAATCGAGCGTGGAATTCAAACTGCACGCTTGATTTTTATTTTTTACCTTGTCAAATCCAGATACCCCTGTGGCACCAACTTCTCAAACTCTTGCCACTCCCAGCGGAACTTCCTCCCTTAAGCTTGTTCTTTCTTCTTTTTTCTCCTTTGCCAAACATGGTGGAACTGACAGCTGGGTTATAAAACCCCGGGCCTCCTCTGCCTACTCCTCTGGGGGAACACAACCTCCTTTTAAGGAGAGAAAAGAGAATTTCAAGTAGATACATGGGTGATAGAAATGCAGAGATTGAGGGCATCAAAGGCTTCCAGATAGGCAGGCAGGGTCGGGCCCGGGCTTCGGCTGGCCTTGCCTCCCCACCCCACAGCAGGCCCCCAGACACCCACTGGCCAGCCTGCCTGAGGGGAACAGGCCCCCTGTGCAGATCTGAGGCAGCTCTGGTTTGAAACTAGGAGAAATACTGTGACTCTCCCCCAGTCTAGAGAGTCGGAGAAGTAGGAGAGACCCTTCCGGCACGGTTTCTACGCAGCCCTCCCAGAGCAGGGGTGTGCCTGCAAGCGGCGGTTTTCCACCATCCTCGTGGGTCTCCCGTGCAGAGCAGGAGCAAGATGGGTGGCCTCAAGGACCACCAGCCATGTCAGTGACAGTCAGCAGGCCACCAGGTTAGAACGAACGGCCAGTGGGGGCCCTCAGGGGCATCAGCGCTAGTAGGATTTTCAAGGGGCAAACAAGGTGTGGAATTGCCAGGGAGGATTAGCCTGAAATGATTCAAAAGAAAGCAGAGAGTCAAGAAGGGGCGGGGGCAGCACAGAGCCCCCCTGTCAGTGACCTGGAGACTCCTTCTCCCTTGAGGGACACACACGACAGGAACTGTAACAGGAAGCCTGAAGGTCCGTTCTCTCCTGGTGCCGACAGGGCTGGGTGAGCTGCACTAGCTCCGGGGGGACAGGCAGGTGGTTCCCGGGGGGGCTACGGCACGGGCTCCCTGGCCAGCGTGGGTAGGAGAGGGTCGGGGGAGGTGGTCAGTCCGTGTTGTTCTCAGGTCTGAAGGCAGAGGGTGACAGGACAGCCCTGGACAGGCATGTGTCCCAGCCCCAGGCCCCTCCAAGTCCCACACGCTAAAGGAGGGCCCTCGGTCAGCAGACCCCAGGAGCCTTAGCACTGGGTTCCTGCCTCCACTTGTTTTGGCTTGGATCCAGGTCTTCCTCACCTTCTCCTTGCCCCCAGGTTCCAGGACTCCCCCGAGGAGATGATCTGCCCTAAGCAGAACCCCTCCAGCCTCTGGCACCAGGACCCAGACGCATCTAGGGCTCGCTTAGAGTGTGTCCCCCACTGCTTCTAGGATCTCCTGCAGCTGGAGAGGGTTGGGACCTCCCAGAGCCCCAGAACAGAGGAGGGTAACGGTGCAACAGCTGAATTTCTGAGGAGAGGCAAGGGCTGCAAACAGACTCTCCGTGGGCTAAGCAAGGTCCCTGTCCCCATCGTCCCTGTAGCCATGTGGGAAGAGGTGGCCCAGCAAGACTTCTGGAGTCCTGAGCTGCCAGGACACAAGATCCCAGCCATGGGCAACCCACCTAGCCCTATCCTCTGGCAGCCCACCCTGCCCACCAGGATCTCCAGTGCAATCATACCTAGGGTTGGGATGGAGGACCCCACATCCTTGCCGAGAACCAGATCGCACTCGGGATGCATGTCACCCCGCCAGGCCAGACGGGAGAGAGGCTGCTTCCTCAGCATGTAGCCGAGGATGGGCACCCCAGGCAGCTAGCTCTCGACCTAGATTTCAAAGCATATGGAATCTCCTTATGGAATCTTCGGTTGCTCCACCCAGGGCTTAAGAATTGGGAGTGAAGGGGAAAAGGGGAGAACAGATAAATGGGGTCATGGGCTCAGGGGCCTGGGCACAGCCTGGCTCTGCAGAGACCTCAAGCGTGGGTTACTTACCTGGAAGAGGTGGGCAGCTGGCCTCTCCATTCATGGCCCAGGGGAGAGAAGCTAGTGCAGCTAACCCTGCCCAGCCCTGCCCTGCCTCCACCCCAACCTAGGGCTATGCTGCTCAGAGCAGGGCCCACCTCGTTCTTGCCCCACCCCCTCTGTTGCTGTGTTAACTACCACCTCCTATTGCCGATGGATTCCAGAACGCAGAGGAGAACTCCCGCATTTCCATCACCTTCTTCCGCCTCTTCCGGGTCATGCGCCTGGTCAAGCTGCTGAGCCGCGGGGAGGGCATCCGGACCCTGCTGTGGACCTTCATCAAGTCCTTCCAGGTAACGTCAGCAGGCTGCAAGGAGAAGAACCCCCTCGGCTTCCCAGAGGTGGGGCTGCACCAGGGGCTGCACCCAGCTCCCTCTGGGTTCCCTGAGCTGGAAACTGCAGCACCAGGAGCCGAGGGCCAGGCTTCCGTTGCTACTCAGCAGCTGTGTGACTGCAGCCTTCCTCTCTGCCCTTGCTTTCCTCCTGTCTACAATCAGGCCCTGGAGCTCCATCTGTGGTTTTCAAAGTGTGCTCCTGGAACCCCAGATTTCCCCAAAGTCAGGGTCAGGGGGAGGCTGAACTGGTCCTGCTTTCTTCTCTCATCCATGCATTTTTCGACAAGAATTTACTGCACAGAGAGGTTTTGTGGTGGAAAAAAATTGGAAAACATGGGCCCAGGTGATCTGATAACCTCAGAGGCCCTCCCACTTTTTGGCATTTTTAGGATCCGGCAGTCGCCTTCCTCCCAATAGGCATATCCACAACGTCTGCTGTCCACACCTGCTTGTAGACTTAGCCAAACTCTCCAGGACCCTGGTGTCACTCCACTCCAGGAGACGGGATCCCCTCACAGGGGCCTAGGGTTGCCTAACTGTAGGAGTAATTCTCTTTTCTCAGCCATTATTTTCCATCTGTGAAAGCAGAATAATGATTACCCCTGGCCATCTCTGAGGAGTGTTACATAAGTTTGAAGTTAAAGAGAAGCAAACTCTGTGAGGTCACTTGAATCCCTTGAAGATGAGTGGCGCAGGGACTCCTGCGTGCGTCCACATTTCCTTTGCCCGACACTGAGGGCAGCGCCTCCCTGCCCACCAGAGCCCTACTGTCGGGCTTCCCGGCACTGAAGGCGTGCTTCCACGTGCCCCGCTCTGGCCAGTCTGGGCCCGGGGACAGGCACGGAGGGGGTCCCTGATCCAAATGTGCCCAGAACTGAAGGTGCAGCCAGAGAGAGAGCTCTGTGGTCAGGTGCCTGCTCCGTTTGGAATCCCCTCAGGGGCGGAAACACCCTTCCAGGCAGCCTCCTGCCTTGGGACCAATCGGCCGGGCGCTTGACCCGTCCAGCCTGGCTGCACTCCTCATAGCCAGTCCTCTGCCCACCAGGCCTTCCTGATGAGCTGCAGCTGCCCTCCCTGCTAGCCTCACCCCCCACCCCACCCACCCACCCGTAGGTGCTGTACCCTGCCCAGTCCCTGGGAATCTGAGGATTCTGGGAAGAGCAAGACTGGGGGCTGACTCTGTCCGCAGTTGCGTCCCTGGGTCCCACAGCCATGATGACTATAGAGGCCGCCAGCATGCCCCCCCCCACACACACACGCACATTTGCTAGGAAAAGACAACAGATCCCGGTGACTGTGACGGAAGCCCCATCCGTGTGGTCTCGCAGCGCCATCTAGTGGTTCATGGACACCTAGCAAGGCATTTCCTAGTCCTGAACATGTGGCGGTCCAGGTTCCAGAACACGCCCTGAGCCCCAGGAGGGCTCTCCCCGCAGGAGAAGCGGCAAGGACTCCAGAAAATTAAGTTGTCTGAGCTTCCAGGCAGATCATACATGTAGTAAATAAAATATATGGGACCCAAATGCATGGAAGACATCGCACTCAGCCATTTGTAAGCATTACCTCATTTAAACTCCACAGAACCCCTGAGAGGTAATTACTCTTCTTCTCAGTCTTCAGAGAAGGAAACTGAGGCATAGAGAGGTGTAATTATATGGCCAAGCTCCCACGATGAGAAAGTGGCAGAAATAGGGTTTGAGTCCATGATCTTTCTTCTACTTAAGTTTCTCCTTAATAATTATTTTTAGTAGACTAGCGGGATATCATTGAGCTATGTAAAGGAAGGGTGTAACCTGCCTCCACCCCTCCCCAGGCCTCCCCAGGAAACCCTGGTGTGTAGCCTTCACGCCTTTCTCCCTGCTATACAAAGCTCTACATCTGGTCGGAGGACATTTGCTCATTCCCGATTGTTTTTACTAAAGCTGTATCCTACTATATGTATCCCTTGCCCGGCAGCCTGCTTTTCTCTGTGCACCACGCTGCTTCTCAGGTAATTGAAACCAAGGGGAAATGAGAGGTCAGTGCCATGGTTCAGGCCTTCTCCTGGTGCCCAGATCTTCTGTGGGGGTTCTTGGAAATGCCCCCTCCAAAGCAAGGCGGCGGCACCCCTTGGGAAGGGATCTGGCCAGCCTTCCCCCTGCTGGCCTCATGCCCTGCCCCCTGTGCTTCCTTCCAGGCCCTGCCCTATGTGGCTCTTCTGATAGTGATGCTGTTCTTCATCTACGCAGTGATCGGGATGCAGGTAGGACAGCCGGCTTCTGTTTCTCTTCCCACCTCCCAGCCCCACGTTCTTGGACACCTCTGCCTTGCTCCTGGCAGTCCCTCCCCCTGCTTCCACTTCTGAGGCCAAGAACATCACAGGAATTAGAAGGTCCCTTCAAACAGTGTCCAGCACATAACAGGGTGAATGGCCATGTGCTGTGCACTTCTGTCCCTTTTGCTCAAGACCTGGTCTCTGGTCTCTGTAGGAAAAAACAGTCCCAGATTGGTGCCAAGGGCCTCAAGAGAGACAGCCCCTTCCAGAAAACAACCCAAGGGATGTGTCAGACAGCACCCCTCCCCTTGCTCAGGTCTGCCAGCCTGAGAACTATCCCCCACCCCAGCACCATTCAGGAGAAGATAATGACAGAGAGGGAGGGAGGAGAGAGGGAAAGAAGGAAGAAGGAGGGAGGAGAAGGGAAGGAGGTGGGAAGGAGGGAGTCAGGCAGGCGAGCCCTCCCCATTAAGCATACAACAGGCCCTGAAAGCTGCCCACTGCACACCTCCAACCCTGCGGCCTTCTCCAGCCAGCCTCTCCAGGGGCTCCAGAGAGCGCCAGAGCCCACCACTCCCACCAGCCAGGACTGCCTCAGCAGCTCCCGAAGGAAGATTCCCCGGCTTATTCTTTGCAGAAAGACCCTGGGTTCCTAGGCCAAAATCTTCTGAGATGAGAAGAGCTACCCTGCCACCTCACAGAGGGCGACAGCTTCTGAGACAGGCATAGCTCTAACAGGCCAGAAAAGATAAGGGGGCCACTAATTTCAGGGATAGACTAAGCTTGCACCTGCTGAGACTAAGCAGGCACCTGCTGCCCTATCCAGGCCCTGATATCCATCCACCACACTGGACAGGTGTAGAAGAAAAATACCTACGCGCCCTCAAGAGTGGTCCCAATGGGCCACCGGGGAGCTGTGCCGAGAGCGGGTGGTTGCTGCCCCCAGCCCCGTGCTTCTGTGTGGGGACCGAGGGCTCTCTGTCTCCTTCTTCTTTGGCTGCAGATTCTTGAGAATATATACTTTTTCTCTTCAAAAAAACTTTACTGAGGAGTAATTAACAAATATAATTGTCTATATTTGACGGTGTGGTGGTGATTTGTTGTACAATGCCTATAGAATCATTACCAAGACCAAGAGAAAGAACACATCCATCTCCTCCCACAGCTAACACAGGCACTTTTTTTTTTTTTGGTGTGGTGAGAATACCCAGGATGCCCGGCGGCCACTTCCAAGTACCCAGCACTGTCATCCATTACAGTCACCATGAGGCCCTCAGAACTCAAGCTCCTGGCCTCCTTTTTGTTGCCATTTCAGCCCAGATGCCCACTCTTCCAAATTCAGTTCTTGGATTTCAGAGCAATCTGAGATGGGGCAGCAGGTGCCTGCCCCCACAAGGCCCTGCGGGGTCACGTCAGGGGACGCAGTTCAGCTGCGGGCTGGCCTGAGCCACAATCGGCCATAAGCCCTGAAGAGACCACTGAACGATGAGTGGGAACTAGAATCCTGTCTGTCCACCGTTCACTGACTCCCCCTCCTCTCCTCTTATTTAGGTGTTTGGGAAAATTGCCCTGAATGACACCACCGAGATCAACCGGAATAACAACTTCCAGACCTTCCCCCAAGCTGTGCTGCTTCTCTTCAGGTGAGTCTCTGAGGACAGATGCTTACAAACAGCTCCATGACGCCCCCCTGTGGTCTGGACGTAGAATGAGAGGAACTCTTCCAGGGGAGTGGGCAGGGAGGGATCAGATGCTGGGTCTCCCTCGCTGCCCTAGAAAGCTGGCATTTTGTTGCAGTTTGTAATACTTTCCATTGAGCGGCTCACTGGTCACTAACAAACCTGCCAGTAACCCCCTCAAAACACTAGAGGATCACAAGTCAAATACCAAGAGCACCCAGGTCTGGAAGCCGCACGGGCTGGAGCTGAGGCGCCCGCGCGTCGGGTAAGACACCTAACTTCTCTGAGTCTCGGTTCCCTTACAGACAAGGACAACTGCCATTGTCAATGCCATTTGCTCTATTGGTTACTATGTCCTCATGCACTTAGTGTCCTCCTCAGTTAAGCCAGCCATGAGCCTTCACCCTGCTCGGAAGGCCACTGTCTCGGCCTAGCTGGGCACAAGAGTGTTTCTCAGCCTACGCCTGATTGAGTGGGTCCATGCCGCAGTCTGCTTCTTCCTCATCTGACTCCTAATTGACCCCCCTGCTCTTCCCCCTTGGTCCTTCTTACTTTCCTGTTGCTCACAGCCTGGGCTGTGAGAGGAGACCATCCAGACCATCTAGACCTGGGCTGGTAGATGAGAACTCCCAGATGATTTCTAAAGCCTATTCCAGCTCATAGACTCTACCTATTACGGCCCTGAGAGAGGCAGTGAACTCCCTATCATTCCCTGGGGTCCCTCTCCAGAAGATCCAGGGATCCACTCTATCACATAGCCCCACCTTCACCACGTTCTATAGAATCCTTTCCCCACACCCAAACCCAAGTATCATTATTACTCAAAATGTATTAAATCAAAATGACAGCTCTTTAAACATCAGTGAGACATCACCACCTCCCTCACAGTATAGACTTTGAGACACAAAGGCCACTATAAACCACAACTTAACAATAAATATTAAGCCTGTGCCATATTTGAGTATCAGAGCTGAGTGCAGATATAAGACCGAGCACATGGCTCTATCTCCCCCCCTTTCTTAAACTCCTGGATGACAGACGATATTTCTTAAAAGAATAAACCCATAACAGTACTAAAGAAGAAAAGAAAAGAAAAAGAAAAAGAAAAAAACATGGAAGAGTGCTATTAGTGAACCAGGAATGCTGAAGAATTTCTAAATGGAAGAAATCAAAAGGGATTCCATTGACAAAGAAACAAGATCTGAGGAAAACCTATCCCCAACAATGTGTGGTCTATGGAAGAAGTGAGAGCAGTTCTAGGACCCACAGGTAAAAGGCCCAGGAGAGACCTGGGGCCAGGACGAGGCTGGCTCCTCAAGGGACCCGTGTTTGAAGAGCAGTTGCTAAGGCCCACAGGCTGAACGCAGCAGCATTTAACATCACACCGCTGGGTTTTGGGGTCTGAAAAGTAGAGTAAGTCCCCCCGAGGGAACCCCACCCTCAAAGAGATGCTACCTGCCCGCCTCACCTGGCGACACACATTCTCTTTCTGCCATGGTCCCCAGAGAGACCCTGTAATGAGAACTTGATCTACAGAGATGTAAAGTGGGTCCTCAATCACAAAAAATAGTCAATAATAAGCCCAAAGTATTTGGGGGCAACAGATATCAATAAAAAGGCACCATGCTCGGTTAGCAGATGAATGAGCACATGAGAGGAAAAAGAACATATAAAACCAAAAGATTAGCAAATAAATATAATTCATATCTCTAGAGAGGTTGCAGCACATATTACATCATTTGAATTAAAAAGCAGGAGGCAGGGGCGCCTGGGTGGCTCAGTTGGTTAAGCGACTGCCTTCGGCTCAGGTCATGATCCTGGAGACCCGGGATCGAGTCCCTCATCGGGCTCCCTGCTCGGCGGGAAGCCTGCTTCTCCTTCTCTCACTGCCCCTGCTTGTGTTCCCTCTCTGGCTGTGTTTCTCTCTGTCAAATAAATAAATAAAATCTTAAAAAAAAAAACAGCAGGAGGCAGAGAAGTCATTATTAATAATAACAAATTAAAGAGAGAACTCAGAGTAACATCCTTGTTGAAATATTCAGAAAATGGGCACAGCTAAAGAATGAAATAATGAGCTGAAGGATCAAATCTAAGTTCTCTCAGTACACAGCCAAAAGGACAAAAAGATTGAAAGTATAAAATAAAAGTTAACACATGGAGGGTAGAGTTGACAATCCCATCTTCCTAATACAGGTTCAGGTAAAAACAACAGAATGAATAGAGAGAATGAAATCAAGGGATGATCAAAGAAAATGTCAAATAGAGATATGAGCTTTCAGGTTGAAATGGCTTACTAAGTGCAGAATAGGTTTGTCACAAAGTCCCATCATCAGACACATGATGAGGAAGTTTTAGAATACCAACAATAAAGAAAACATCCTAGAAGCACCCAAAGAGAAAAAAGTGAATTATTTTCCAAAATACCAATTTTCATTCAACTTCTCATTAGTAAAATTACATACTAGAAAACAAATCATATATGCAACATTATGAAGAAAATGTATTGTTGAATCAATATGCCTGTAATACAGCCTAATTATCATTCAAATTACAAAGCAAAATTGATTCCAAAAGTGTAAGAACCCAGAAAGTTTACTTCTTTGCATAAACCTCTGAAACAACTATGCAAGGATGCACTTCTACAGCATGAAAAATTAATCTAAGATATTGAATGAACAGCCATGATATTAATAAAGAAACCATAAAGTTTAGAGTTATGAGTTATGAGCAAAGAAGTTATAAACCTTTTATATTAAGTCTAAATAATTTTGAAGAGAGGTATTAGTTATTAAATAATTATTGCTTGGGGAGGGTGTGTGTTACGGTGAGTTCTGTGAATTGTGTAAGACTGATGAATCACAGACCTGTACCCCTCAAGCAAATAATACATTATATGTTTAAAAATAATAATTATTATTATTGTTGTTAATTTATAAGTATAATAATTACTTTGTGGTTATGTAAAATATATTGCTTTATTTTTGAAATGCATATTGAAATATTTAGGGTTGATATAATGATATTACATGAGATGTGGGATTTGCTTTAAAATAGTCCATCTT
>PITA01031245.1:0-15499 GCA_004023965.1 Spilogale gracilis
AAAGCAGTTTCCTTTGACGGTGGGCTTTTGTTATGAAAAACAGATGCACTCAGGGGCATTTCAAAAAGATTTTGCACATTTCAAATTGGTTAATTTTCTCCTCCCCCTGGGCCTCAGGGAGGGAACTTTTCGGAGGTCTTGGCTGCAAGAGCTAGTGGTGCTCCTGAAGAGAAAGCCTTAGGAGCGGTCCCCCTCACTGTCACCCTCAGGAGTTTTTAACAGAGGCTGGTGGCGTTCAGCGTCCTGCGGGCTTGTCAGGTACCTTGGAAGGGTCCCCTACCAGTGCTGGCTGTTGGGCTCTCCTTCAGGTAAGCTGATCAGTGTTCTCTGTGCTTACCAGTCTTGCCAACTGGGGGGGATGGTGATCCCAGGTTTCTGATGGCTCTAAGAAAATGTATTGATTTTGGGCACCTGGGTGGCTCAGTGGGTTAAAGCCTCTGCCCTTGGCTCAGGTCATGATCTCAGGGTCCTGGGATCGAGGCCCACATCGGGCTCTCTGCTCAGCAGGGAGCCTGCTTCCTCCTCTTTCTCAGCCTGCCTCTCTGCCTACTTGTGATCTCTCTCTGTCAAATAAATAAATAAAATCTTTTAAAAAATTTTAAAAAAGAAAATGTATTGATTTAAATTTAAAAAAATTTTAAAGGTTTTATTTATTTGACCGAGAGAGAGAGTGCGAGAACGACCAGGGGAGTGGCAGGCTGAGGCAGAAGCAGTCTCCCCAGTGAACACAAGGCCCAACGTGGGACTCATCCCAGGACCCAGGGATCATGACCTGAGCCCAAGGTAGACAGCCGCTTAACCACTAGGGCACCCGGGAATCCTGTTGATTTTAATTCTGGTGGACTTTTTCCTTGGGAGGACTGGAATGATGACTTCCAAGCTCTCTACATGTTAAGAGTTGTGGCTCTGTTAATCTTTTTAAAATCTTTTAAATATCTGTCTTTAAAATCTATTTCCTTTTGCCACGCCTTCTGACTTTGCATAACAGAGTCACTGGTTAAGATACACATTCAGCAAGGCAAATCATCTACACTTACCTATAGATGTTCTACAAAAATGAGTCTTGAACCATTGCCACACTTTTCCCTTTGCACTTTGCAGAAGTCAATTTTCACACATGTGCCTCAGTTCCCACACCTGTGAAATAGGTGTGCTGTTTGTAGACTGTGGGCTGACTGTGCTGTAGAATTGCTTCCAAGCAGTAGAGGGAAGTATTGGCCTGGGTATTTCTAGAAAAGGTCATGCACAGAAACCGAAGTAACTTCTGGCGCCCCGGCAAATGTGGAATCCCATTTTTTTTTTTTTCCTCATCAGTTGAGACAAATTCCTCAGTCTTTAATTTGCATTGGAAATCAAGCGTTCAGGTTCCCAGGCTTGAAGGTCAACAGGGACTACTCTAAGTGCTTAGAGACCCATTGCTGGCTGGAGTTCTTTTCTGCGATGGAATCTCCCTTCTCCTTAGGTTTCCTGTTAGTGATTCCCTTCCCTTCCCTGTCTCCCATGGTATTTTGTTCTCCACTTCTTTGACAGGAAAAAAAAAAAAAAAAAAAAAAAAAAAAAAAAAAAAAAAAAAAAAAAAAAAAAAAAAAAAAAAAAAAAAAAAAAAAAAAAACAAAAGAAAGAAAATAAAGTGTAACATTTTTGCAGTCAAAGAAAAAGAAAGAAAAGAAAAGAAAGAAGGAAAGAAAGAAATTAATTGATTAATTAATTATACAAAGGCCCTCCCAGGGCTTTGTCATACAGCACTCAGACTAGACTCAGAACAGAGGGCCTCACGTGGGACCAAAGAGATTTTCTCCAATATCTTGAGACCCAAACATCATCCTGTCCTTATTTCACAAGTTCAGATTTAAGTTTGAGATGTAGGGTCTGGTTCATCAACTAAGTCTTTATTTGCACTTGATTAATAGCTGGGATCAAGCTTCTCCCTTCCTCTTGGCGATAGGATGATGGTTAAGTCATCAGAGAGCACTCGGAAACTGTTAGCCTCAGTAACGAATGAGCTGGTCCTCCACGGCCGAGGGGCTAAAAATGAGTTCTTTAATAAACCACTATGTGATGCAGAAGAAATTAAATTAAATCACTTAAATAATTGGCAAAGCTATTAGCAAGCTGTTCCCAAAGCCCAAAGTAGCCAAACATTGTGAATTGAGGTACCACATGCTGGCTTAAGTTTTTTGTTTTTGTTTTTCTCACTATATAAGCTTTATTATGGCAGGATTTCTGCAGCAGCAGTCAGGCATCTGGTCTGTAGACTTCCCTGTCGTTGCATTATCTTCTTGGGCATTAATTAATTTGGTTCAGAGATCGGAAGGTAATTTTGGCGCTGGCCAGCTGAACTCAGAGTGGAATCAAGACACGCCTTCATGCTTCCTAAGTATTTATTACCCATACTAATTACAATTTCAATATTTATCCAGAGACAGATGAAATAATGAGCCTAGCAGAGCTGTGCCATGCACATATTTTCGCAGTGACTGTAAAAGACCTCACATGTCATACTCCACTGTTCCCAAAATACATTTTTTGACAGAAGACAAAGATTTGATCATTGCACCACATGACGCTGGAACTCATCTCTCTATGAGGGTTTGATTCAATGCCTTTGACCCATGTTATTGACAGGAGACAGAAAAGAGAAAAAGAAGGTAATTTTTGTCAGTTAAAAAGTATACCACATAAATCGGGCTTCTCTGGGAACCTGACATGTTCAGCCAGAGGGTCTAGGTGCCTTGGCTCTACCCTGACCAGCCCCCGCAAGAAGAGATGCTGCCCTCCCCACTCTGACCCGGGGTGCCAATGGCAGAAAATTAACATGGGATGAAAACACGAAAGGCTATGCAGTAATTGGTAAAATCTGTGACCCAAACCATGTAAATAGGACAAGGGCACATCACATCAGCTTCTACTCACAGGATTTGAATGTCTTTTGTAGCCAATTTTCAAATTCACACACACCATAAAAATGTTCACGGTTCATGAAATGTCTGTTGACTGCCCTCCGTGTACTAATACTATGTCCTGCCTTCTGCCATCCCTGACTCCTCGGACCCAAGCTATTAGGGCCAAGATGCTACACGTGTCCATTGATTTTTCAGGGACATTTTCATCACACTAATAGCACTGTGGATTTCCCCATAAAAACTGAACCAAAGAGGAATGAAAAAGATGGATAGACTGTGATCTCTTCCTACCCCTCCCTCGGTCTCAGATCTCAGAGAGAACAGATTGGTAGCTACATCTGCTCTTGGCACCTTGATCTTGGACTTCTAGCCTCCAGAGCCGTGAGAAAACGTAGCCCGAGCAAACGAACACAGCACCGTGGATTTAAGAACTTGAGAAGTTTTTAAGGTCCTATTTTTTTAATGTAAAACTTGAAAAAGTGTAATATACTCATTATAAAAAATTCCAGTGACATTCAAGTATATGAGGGGGAAAGTGAAAATGTCCCCCTAACCTTGTGGGTCAGCCTCTCTATCCTGAGCTAACCAGCCACTGCCTCATTTGTATCCTTCCAGATATTTCTCTAAACACCCACCTTCATGTGTGGATAGCTTTTGTTTTGATTTATTCTGGTTTTATAAAAATAAGAATCATGGTATGCATATTATTCCTCAACTTGATTTTACTCTCAAAAATAGATCATAGATCATAGATGCCTAGGTCCAGGTCTTGTTGCAAACAACAGAAATTTCCTCTGGTTAATTTAAGCAAAAAAAAAAAAAAAAAGGAAAGAAAGAAAGAAAAGAAGAAAAGAAAGCAATGTGTTGGAAAGGCAGAGACGTAGCTCAGAAAACAAGAAGAAACAAAAATTTCTTTTTTAAAGTAGGCTCCACATCCATCATGCAGGGCTCTGACTCACTCACTTTGACTCACCACCATGAGCTCAAGACCTGAGCTGAGATCAAGAGTGGGACACTTAATGGACTGAGCCATCCAGGTACCCCGAAGGACAAAAATTTCTTAAACAGCTAGAAATAAAGTCAAAATCAAGTCAGAGTAAACATCAATAATCTAGTAATATATCTGGGGGGTGAGGTGGGGAAAAGGTACCATTACTCATCGCTGGTGGGAGTATAAATTGGCTTAAGCTTCCCAGAGGGCCATTTTGTAATACCTCATCAAAATTCCAAATGTGTATACCCCTTGAGAAGTGTGTCCTACAGAGACTTTAGCAAAGATCTGAAAGAACACAAGTACGGAATATTGCCAGCAGTGTCATTAGTAATAGCAAAGGACTCCAAGTCGCCGGAATATCCATCCAGGGAAACTGACTGGATTATGATAGATTTGCACCCTGTCTACTCTTAAACTATCAAAGAATGAAAATGTTCCTGACATACTGATACAGAATGTGCTTCAAGATCAGAAGCAGTTTGTATAATATGCTGCTGTTTTAGTTTAAAAAAAGAAAGACAGGAAAAAAAGAGAAAGATATGCATACTGTCATATATGTCCAGAAAATAGGCCTAAAAGGAGACATGCAAAATTAGTAAGGTTGGAAAAGAAAACTAGAGGTCAGGGATAAGATGGACACAAGAAAGGAAGTGGTGGGCTCTCATTACATAGGTTTTGTACTCTTTGAATTTTGAATTAATTAAAAGTGAAAAATCACACCAAAAAAGTCTTATTGGGTGCCTGGGTGACTCAGTCGGTTAAGCGTCTGCCTTCAGCTTGGGTCCTGATCTCAGGGTCCTGGGATCAAGTCCTACAATGGGCTCCCTGCTCGGCAGGGAGCCTGTTTCTCCCTCTGCTCCCTGCTCGTGCTCTCTCTCTCTCAAATGGATGAATAATATCTTAAAAAAAAAAAGTCTTATCAATATGCTGCAAGAAGTAGATGTCATTTTGTGGCTGCTGCTGCCCCAAAATGAATTCTAAACACTCTGCTTCTTTGTGTCCCTTCTGGAGAGTGGAAATCTGGAAAAGACCGTCCATGCCCATGACCTTTCCCCCATGGGCTCTTCCAGGGGTCTGGGATGGTACCTGCTTTTGAACTTTCTGGCTTCTGTAGAGAAGCCCTGGTCCCTAGGAGACTCACACAGCATTAGGCTGTGCAAACATAGGAAAGGGTTTCAGACGTCCTCTGGCCCAAATAGCAACACATTCTGCGGCAGACATCTTCCCATATCGATGCACACAGATCCACCTCATTTTTCCAAAGGCTGCCTATGGTTCTTTACTATAAATACTTGCTGAATATTTGGGTATATGCTTAGGCTATGAGTATTTGTTGATGGGTTTTAATGACTTAACATTGCTTATATGGGGGCACCTGGGTGGCTTAGTCTTTAAGCGACTGCCTTTAGCTCAGGTCATGATCCTGGAGTCCCGGGATCAAGCCCCGCATCGGGCTTCCTGCTTTTTGGAAAGCCTGCTATTCCCTCTCTCACTCCCCCTGCTTGCATTCCCTCTCTAGCTGTGTTTCTCTCTGTCAAATGAATAAATAAAGTCTTTAAAATAATTGCTAATATGAAATTGCAACAAACATCCTAATATATACAATCTCTTCATATTAGTGTGTGCACATGTGCACAGAGAGGGGCAACTCTTTTTAATAGCGAGAACTTATGAGATGAGAAGGTGTGACAAAAATCACAATAAACCTATGGTATGACCTATGTGATCTATGTAAGAAAACATGTTTTCAAAAAAACTACTGGAGGAAGTATGGCAAAATGCAAAGGGTACTGTAATCCAACCTGGAGCATGAAAGGAACATCTGAGTGTAAATTCATAAAATCTTAGGTTGTTCCAGCTATCAGATGAGGGTCTAGAAGGGTCTTGGTTAAACATTGCCACACACTATGAGACTAAAAAAAAAAAAAAAAAAAATCCTCAAATCCAGAGAGTGAGCAAGTGAGAGAGGGATCAAGAATAGACTAAAAAAACACGTGAGTAACTGGCTTTGGGAGGTTACGTTTTACTGCCTTTGAGCATCTCCTTAATATACATAAGAATAATCATAATCATACCTAACATTTCAAAGTATATCATAACTTGTTATTCCAGACAGAATCTGTACAATTTATCTCTAAGCCTAGAAGACTCCCACAAGATCGCGTCATTCTCCTGAAAGAAATCCATCTTTCCTGAAGTACAGCATTAAAAAACGAAACTTAGTATTATTATAGAATACTCTTAATTTTTCTAATTTGTTTTGAATTGCAGAATACATTATTTTTGCTTCCTTAGGGGTTCCTGTGCTTCACATGGGCCCCGACCTCAATGCTGAACTATCACAGATAGCCCCCTCCTATTATCATGTACTTCTTTGCATTCTGGCTCGTAATTGTTCTGTCATTTAAAATAAAGACAGAGGAAGTCTTCAGATCGAGAAAGGAGGATCAGATGCAAGGGTTTCATGAAAGCTTTGCTGGGCTTACTTTTACAGGAGACAGAATAGCTGATACCCGTAGGGATGACATTGACCGTATCCCTCATGTAAAACAATGAAAAGGTAATGGGGTTGGTGCGTCATTTGAAATTCCACAAGTAACAAGACTCCATTGATCCTTTCTTCCTCTCTTCTTCGTCATCTAGCCTGCCGTTGAACCCCTCTGTTTAAAAGTGAAACCAAATCGAGATACTCATTTAGCATGAATCCCTTTACAATCCCTGCTAATTGGCAGTGGTGGGTGGTTACTGCTTTTATGTTAAAACCTAGGAGGTACGTTAATTGCAATGTAATTTCATTTAGATAAGGTTATGGGACTGCTTACTGGTGGGTACTGCAGCCTTATTTATAAGAAAAGCGTTCAGAACAGCACAGAGGAAAGGTGAAGTAATTACTATGAGCTACCCCTCGGAGCTGGGTGGCGCCTGACTTTCCCTAGAACAGGAGAAAAATCTACAGAAGAGAAAATGCCGCATTAGGTCTATATAAAATCCCCTCAACGTCACCATTAGACTCTGCCTTTTAAAAACTACACCGCTGGCTGGCTGAATGGCCCCCAGAAACGCTGTCGTATAGAAAGGATCCTAATGAGTTTTCTGTGATTTCAAACTCCATTTAATAAAACCCTTCTCAGCTCTAGCCACTAAAATATGAATCAGAGAAACAAGATGGGGTGGGGCGGGGGGACCTGATCTGGGACCATTTCAGGGCAAATCTCAATTTTTGAGAGACTATTGTTTGTTCATTTCACATGAAATATAAGAAAGGAGCAAGGAGGACAAAAAGAGAATGTTAAGCAGCAACAGAGCTGTTCAGAGTCAGAATTAATTCTTTAAACTTCGTTAGACAGCTTGGACAGAAAGCCCAACTGAATTCAAAGGTGCTTGTGGAAACGTAGAGCACTCAGAGGGAACAGGAAGGGCTTGGGGCTAGAGATGTAGGTTAGACTGCCTTATTTCTTCTAGCCTTGCCGTCTGAACAGACTTGTTTGCTTACTAATTTTCTGTTATCTTTACAAAAGATAAAGATACAGTGTGAGGACTGTGATTTATAATAGCGTCATTATTCCATAATTGAAAATACCATTTGGTTGTCGGATAGAATATGCCCATCAGAAATAACCTGTAGCTCGGGAGGCCAGTGAGTTGCTATGACAACCAGACAAAAGAGTTTAATAATAGCTCTCCCTCAAAGCTGGAAAATTGACAGAAAGATGAGATTTCTAAATGCAAGTGTTTCTCATATAAATGCAAACAAGCACCAAATACGTTTATTTCTTTGTTCAACAAATATTCATTGAACGCTGTGTGCCTGGCTATGTTGGGAGCTGAGGAAAAGACAGACGGGGGTCCCTCCATGATGGAGTTCACATTCTAGTGCAGGAGGCAGATAATAAAGAGTCAACAAATCAATAAACTGGATAATTGCCGCGTGTGGGGGAGAAGGTCTTGCTGGATAGAAAGTAATGGGGCTGTGATCCTAAACAAGAGCTATCCAGCGCAGAAAATGCAGACGAACCCAATCCCAGCACAAATCACAGATCGCGTCTGTGGGCTCAGAGGAGATTTAGCACTGAAACAGAAAATGGAGTCTTACAATCTTGATTAAGGGAGGGATAGAAACACAACTACTAACTGGCGTATTACTCTTTGCCTGCGGGTAGAGGTTGGGATTCTATATAAAAAGAGGGAGGGTGTGTTTTTCAAATAAGACGGGTATTTGTAATGATAATGATGATGATAAAAGATATATCCCAAACTTGACAGAAGCAATTATTCACAATGTTCTCTGGCTGCTGTTTTTGAAATTTGCACAAACACAGAGAGTGACCCTCTATGTGTACACTGAATAAACTACGATGAACTGGAAGTCAGGACAAGAATCCCACAAGAAACGAAGTTTCGAATAGATTATTGTGGCTAATGGTCTGGGCTTCACCAGAGAGGGAGACCAGTAGATTTATATTCACACAGCACTGCAGAGATGATTCAGGCACAGAAAATGCTAGAATGTTGCTAAATAGCTGAACTTATTCTAAGAAACTTCCAGTTTTCATCATTACTCTGTAATTCTGATAGCTTTTTTTTTTTTAAACACAAGTAACATTTGCTGTTTAAGATAATTAATACTGCCATTGATTAGACAGAGCCATTTGTCAGTGCTCTTTTCTTTCTTTTCAGGAGTGGAAACATTCCATGATACAATGCCAAGACTAGACTTTGGCTCATGATCTAGGGTTCCAGTACACATTTAGTCTGTGAAGCTTTATTTAATCAAAACAGGATGAAGTGACTTTCCTTGCCTTTTCTATACAGAGCAGCACAAGAGCCCAGGGAGCTCCTACAAGGCTTTCTGGGGTGAAAGGCCCAGCCCATGTTACTGGGGCTGCAGTCCCCGCCTCCCCCCCTTCCCTCCCCACCCCCCGCCGGGGTGGCCTTACCACTTGGGCTGCCATGTGATAACATCTGGCCAGACAGATGGTGTGGTAGAGATTGCTATTTAACCTAATAGCCTTTCTCCCCCATTCTATAATACGAAGGAAGCCCTGAATTTTAATCTGACGCATGTCCTAGAATAAGGCCTAGCTCTTCCAGGCACTCCTGAAGTCAGGTGTGGTTACGTGGTTAAGACCTGGCCAGCGTCATGTGCCTGAAAGTGATGTGTACAATCTCTCCTACGGGGGAGGGTCATGCTCTCTCCCTCCCCTTCCTCTCCTCTTGATGGCTGGAATATAGACACAGGTATCAACCAGTTTGGGCCGTGTGGACTGGGACAACACCCTAAGGATAGCAGAAAGGGAAAACAGAGAAGCCTGGGTCTCAGGGGACTTTCTAGATGAGGGGGGACATAACAGATGGGACTTTTATATGAGAAACTGCTTGTTTAAATAACTACTAGGTCTCTATTACTTGCAACCAGACCTATATTCCAGCCAACATACAAGGTGAGAGAAAACATTAGCTCACGATGTCTTCTGAAGACACAGCCTCTAGATCAGGCTGTAAGTTCCAATTGCTGGCATTTTCCAGTATAATAGCTCCCCCACCAAAAACAATCTACTTGATTTTCTTAAGACCATCTAGGTTAAGGTAATATTACTTAAGAATTAGAGTCTTGGCTCTTCCTTTCTGCAAAGCACAGACAGTTCTGTTTGGAAGAAAAATTTTGCCTGACATTTACATTAAGTCCTGTTTAACTCATTTCCCTAGAATTAACAAGCAGTTTGCCCCCAAACAATATTTGATTGAGATATGGTATTTCTAAGCAGCAATTTTAAGTTTAGAGGTGGCAGTGTAAAGACTGACTCCATTAGGGAACTCCTGACCAGGCTGTTTTAGGAGAAAATACACTTCTCAAATAGATGGAATGCTAATTACAACAACATCCATTCTGTACTCTGTGCCTTGCTTGGACCACGCTGAATCCTCAAGGTGACACATGTAAGGAAGTTTGCTGAAACAGATCTACATGAAAAATGCTACAGAAGCTTCCACAAACACAATCTTTTATCTTTTATTATAATTTAAAAGATCAACTGGATTCTAATCATATTGAATGCCATTATTGGTTTTAAAAATAACATTCTCTTACATTTCTTCTGATGGTCACACTTTCTGTAAGTGATTTTGCTTCCTAATACTTCCCTGTTTTATCATATTTACTATAATGAATATCCTCTTAAAAGTTACAGTGACACAAAGTGCCTTGAAGCTTCTAAGCGGATATGGGAAGGAAACACTGTCACAGGTACTCTTACCTTAGGTGTGACAAGCAGAAGTGTCATATCACCCTTGACATTATATAATTACAACAAACTTGCTTTTTCCTTAATATTGGACCAAGGGAAGCAGCTGGGTGGTTCAGTCGTTTTAAGTGTTTGCCTTTGGCCATATCATGATCCCAGAGTCCTGGGATCCAACCCCAGGTCATGCTCCCTGCTCAGCGTCATGCTCCCCGCTCAGCGGCAAGTCCGCCTGCTTCTCCCATTCCCTCTGCTCCGCACCCCACCTTGTGTTCTAATAAACAAATAAAATCTGGGGAAAAAAAGAATGGATCAAGCTTTCCCTGGATTCTCAAAACGTCAGGTACAAAAAACTTAAAAAAAAAAAAATTCTCTGCTCCGCTAAAAGCAATGAAAAGAGCTATTAGAATTTAATTTCTTTAATACAGATAAGCCAGTTGTGAAATTAATTTCTAGTTTATCCTTCCAGAGGCCCTAATGACACTCGTTGTTTGCACTTAGAAGAACCTGCAAAATCTGGGTTATGCTTTTCAGACTATAGGAACAGACATAAAAGATAATTAAGGTCATTTAAATCTTACAAAGAGTAGTCTTGCAAAGAGTGTTATATTGAGCAGTCGCTAAAAGATGTGCTGATTAATTGGAAAACTGAGACAAAGGTGCTTCCCCGTGCAGAAAGGATTTCAACACTGCTAGCCGTTATCACTCACGGCACGAGCAAAGGTTTTATACATTTAGCAGAAACAATGAATTCAAAAGCCAGGAAGTTTAGGTTCTAATACCAGTTTTATTTGCAACTAATCACATACAAATCACTTATCTATAAAATAATGATTAACATCGATTCTCTAATTCACAAATATATCACGAAACCAAAATTCTTCCCAAGAAAACTTCTTTGCAAACCAAGATAGTACTGCTACGTAGCTTTTACCTAACTCAAAGGTTGAGAATGACAAATTAGAGAATTTGTCACTTAGCGATCATTTTGCATACCTTAATTCTGCAGATAAGCAATCTGGTTCAGATCAGCACTGTCCTATTTCAACCTTACAGAACAAAAAACTATCCACAAGAAGTTACTGGTGAAGAAAAAATTGGCCAAATACACTACTGAGACACAGCTTTGTGTTAAGTACAGTGCTTATAACAACCCTGCTGTTAAATAGAACAAAACGTAGCTTTAAACAACTAAAAGCATGTTTGCCCTTTTGAAGAACACGTACTGCTAGGACAAGCATCTTAGGTCACTAAAAATGTTAAAGAGGAATGTTTTGTAGTATCTTCAGATGGCCAATCAAAATGGCTGAGGCAACTTTTTTTTTTTCTTTTTAACCTTTTGTGTCCCTCTCTCCATCTTCATCCTATGGTCTTTCATTAAAACATTCTGTTTCCCACCCAAGAACACAATCCTCTGTACTCAGCCAACATGTGAGAAATGTTAGCGTTCTACCACTAGAGCATAAACACAGAAGAGGAATTAGCATGTTACTGACTGAAGATTCAGGAAGAAAATTCGAACTGGGTATAGAAAAAATGTATACACCATAAGCATCGGGTCGTTTTTCACGGGTACGGAGCGGGACGACCATAGCTAGGAAACCCTCAAGAGGTAAGCACTTGTATGTAGCAAGGTCAGTTTCGTACGATGTAGTCTCTGTTTCTGAATTCTCCCTTATGTAGTGTGACAGAAACAAAGCCTGCAGCACGGTACACAGAGAAACACAGAACAAATACAAATACCCTAATAAAATAACCATGTATACCACTGCTTAGGGAAATATTTTAGACGAAATATACTTTCACTACTGGCCCCAAATGCCATCATTCACTTGTTATTTAACTGTAAACTTTTAATACAAAAATACCTTTAAGCTGATAATAACATTTAGTGACTTACAAAACTGACAATATTTCAATGCTACACAAAACAGTTCTATACACAACTTAAAGTTTTAAAGTTCTTTGCTGGCACTTGATTTTATAGTTGATAGACACAATATCTCTACTGATCTCAATAAAATACTGTTCTTAGCTTACACATATTTTCAAAACGAATATTATCTCATTAAACAGCAAAGAATGATCACATTTTGCTGACGAATCTAAGATGAACACCAAAACTGTACAGCCAAAGTATTTTAAGAATCACATAAACTTTTTAAGACAATGGATACAAATTCACACAATCATGTCCAGTGAAAAAGAGGATGATTCCTCTGATTCTGTGAAGCATATATCAAGTATAGATCAAAAACGTGAACCTACAAGGCGAGTTAGTTTAGGTTTTTGTTTTTTTGTTTTTTTTTTGTTTTTTTTTAAGGTTTTTTGATGACTGGTGACACTACTGAAAACAGATGGAAGATTGGTCACTGTTTGCAAATACACATTTTACATTACAAATTTAAAACAAATTTTAAACAGTAGAATCCTGTTGTTTTTACTTTTAGTGAGCTTACAGCCATTTTGTACATCATTACAAATGAAATCACCAGTCACATTAAACATATGCAGTTTTTTCTTCACAAAAGGGGAGGTAATTAAACCAAAACCTGGCAAACTATATTTAAATTAGAACACAGTTTGTAAAACCCACTAAAGTTTTGGAAACCTTCTACCCTGTTCTGAAGGGTAAGACAGACTTTCAAAACCCTACCTGGTAATTCCTATCCAATCAGTTTTCTATTTTAAAAATCAAAATTCAAGTCACAGTACTTGTGGCACGAAACAGAATATAAGATTTAATAACAGAAGACTAAATTAGTATAATCAAACATAAACATACCCAACAATCAAATCAATACTGGACTTTTAGAACAGTAAATTATTAAATAGGTTGATTTCTTTGAGTGTATAAATTTCCTAACATTAAATTATGTTAGTATTTCAAACAATACCCTTTCTAAACCAAACCTGAAATTAATCAACCTGTTGTGTTTTTCTTTTCCAGCAAAGAGAAAGGGTATCTCTTTAAGACACTTTCCAAAGCAGTAAAAACACCTTAGTGTTTCAACCTATCTACAACAAATTCTGCTGATCCTGTGCATTTCACTGAGGTGCTACCTGAACCCACAGATCATCATCAGATAAAGAACTTGAACTTCCTGACTCAGAGTCCAGCTCACTGAATCCACCTAAATCCCATTCGGTGCTAGATTCACTAGGCACATCTTCTTCCTCAGTGAGGAAACTGTGGCCAGATTCAAGGCAGGAAGGATAAACACGAGCTGAGAGGCAAAAGAAGTTAGAATCAAACTGGAAGAGGCCTAAGGTGGTACCTATGTTAATCCACTGGTCACCCCTACTGTCATATTCATACACGGTCACCCGGTTCTTCTTCCACTGCGGGGTGCGGGAGGTGATCAGCAGCAGTTTTTGGCCATGATTGATAATGCGGTAGTTGTTGGTCTCCGACACCAAGGGAATATTGTTAATCTGCCTCCATTCTCCTCTGACTGGGTTGTAGACCTTCATGACTGGGATGTCACAGATGCAGTAGATCTCATCATTGAAGACACAGGCTTCCTGAAAGTCATTGCGCTTGAGAGAAACACACTTGAGCCACATGTTGTGGCTGGGATCATAGCAGAACATGCGCTTACTGTTGAGAGCATACAGATAGTTCTGAATTACCATGAGATCGAAGGATATGAAGGAATGGGGTAGCGGAGCCACCAGCGCCCACTGGTTTCTCTGGACGCTGTAGCATTCCACTTCCTTCAGTTTAACGCCGGTAATGGGGTCTCGCCCACCCAAAATGTAGATGTAGCCATTGAGGTAGGCTACATCCATGCCCTCCCGACACAGCAGGCGGTCGGCAAGCTGCTGCCAACTGTTCTGGGCTGGCTTGTACACCCAGAGGTCCTTCCTGGGCTGAGCGGCCAGGTAGATGTCATGGTCTGGAGAGACACAGACGGCTAAGGTGGTGACAGTCCTAGTGTGAGCAAGGCAGGTCAGGGGCGACGGCACTTTGTACATATCGCCGGTGTACGGGTCACAGCAGAGAAAGGGATCTCTAGGATGCCCAAAGAAGATCACCATCTTCTTAGCACACACGCCCAGCCTCTGGGGGGGATTTTCTGCTGTGGGTACAACAGAGGAGCTGCTGCTGCTGCTGCTGCCACTGCCCCCGCTGGTGCTGCCGCCCCCGCTGGTGCCACCGCTCGTGCTGCTGCTGCTGCTGCTGCTGCTGCCACTCAGCGCGCTGCTGCTGCTGCCGCCGCCCCCGCTGGTGCTGCTGCCGCCCCCGCTGGTGCTGCTGCTGCCCCCGCTGCCCCCGCTGGCCCCGCTGCCGCCGCTGCCCCCGCTGCCGCTGCTGGTCTCTGGCTTCGGCACCAGAGACTTGCACAGCTTGTCACCATAACGCATCTGCAGGGCCCCTTCAATAAGGTCCAGACAGTACTTCTTCACAATGGTGTTGGTCAGCAGCCCTTCCAGGTAGTCCTTATTTTCATCGGTGAAGTGCGTCCAGCGGACACACTTGAAGACCTCCGCGGCGCTGGGGCCCCGCTCCTTGGGAGCTGCCTCCAACCACTGCACTGCCACATGACACACAGTCTGCTCCAGCTCTATGTTGAGACTATCCAGGCGCAGGATGGAGAGCAACTGGGCGAGGGTCAGATCTGCCAGAGTCTCTTCCCGAATCGAACCCATCTGGCTGAGCTGCTTGAAATTGTGGGCTATAAAGGACTGGGCCTGCGATCGCAGCTTGCGATGGCCGAAGGCGTCGGCAAACTTGAAGATGGCGGTGCAGTTGGCCAGGTCAAGGCGGCGAGCTAGGAAGGAGGCACAGGCTTCACGCACGTACTCGAGCTGTAACATGTCAGAGGCCGCGTAAAGGCGTTCCACGTTGGCTTCACTCAAGGACACTCGACCTGTGTAGCAGTAGTCGACCAGCACCTCGAAGGACTCGGCATCCACATCATGCATGGTCACATTCGCCTGGTGGCTCTCGTACATGCCACCGGTGAACATGCTCTTGAAGTAGGGACACGCGGCAGCCAGCACGTTACGGTTGCAGGGGAAGAGGCGGCCGGTGCCAGGCCCGCTGCCAGGCGTCACCACCTCGATGGTCACATCACATAACAGCCGCGCGTCGTAGAAGGACTTCAGCTGTGCCAGGAGGGCTGCAGAATGAGCCGTGTCCTTCAGCTCCTCCGGGCCGGTGAAAAATGCCGAAACGGTGGGCTTATGGATCCTCTTCGGCCGCTTGCCGCCGCGGGGGCTGGCCATGCGGCGAGAGCGCGGAGCTTCTTCCCGGGACTGCATGGTGGAGATGGCGGCGGGGTACGAGGGCGAGAATGGGTGCAAGGACCGGGCTCGGGCTCCTCGTCGCCCTCTTCTCGCTGGCGCTAGATCGCGGT
>PITA01031246.1:0-15489 GCA_004023965.1 Spilogale gracilis
GTTAGTTACCTTATAGTTACTGTGTAATTAGTGCCACTTAATGTATGTTACCAAAAAATAAATATATCTACCCAGACTAGATGTAGTATTTTTTGTATAATTGGATTTCCTAATACTGATATTTGTCATCCCTGCAGAAAGTGTATTGGTTTTTTAAAAAAGAAAGTGTATTTGAAAATAAAGTCAGATGGAAAATTCATTTTTAAAATTCCCGTTTTGTCAGTTTCTCTGATAAAAGATGGCCCATATCACCTGTTTTCGGCCCCACATATCCCAGTACCCCCTTCCCAGAGCTGGGCTAAATAAATAGGAATTTGGTTTCATGCCTGAGGCGCTTAGACACTTCAGAAGGTGACATGACCTGTCTCACCTGGACTGCAGGGTCTGGCTCTAGTTCACAGTGCTCTTTTTCCTCACTGTATCCAGGTTCCCTCCCAGAGAAGCCGCCGGTTCTCTTGGGTGGCACTCACTTTCTTCTCTCCAGCTGACTAAACTTTTTTTCTGTACCAGTTAATTTTTCCAACTACTAATAGAATAAAGGCAGTTTTCTAAACTTCCTGTATCCTGGTGTTTGTGTTGCTCTCTCCAGGGCTGGGAGTGGGAGGATATATCCAGCCTAGCTCTCCTTGGAAGTCTCCTTGAGTGTGAAATACCACTTGCTCCCCATTCTGACCCTCCTGCCCCCCAGTTTGGCACTAACCTGGCTCCTCCTAAGAAGGTGGAAACAATTATTTTGTGTCACATTAAAGTTCACAGTGACTTAGTGTGGAGATTGCAGTGTACAGAGGATACATGAGGGGTACTCCAGGCAGTCATTCCTCTGGAGGAATCTCAGGAGTGTGACATCTTTTCTCTTCCTGTCCATTTTCAGTGTCTTTTACTTATAGGCCTGAACCTCAGGTTAGGTTGATTAGCTATGGAGGATGGCCTGAAATCGGCTGGGTCCGCTCCGGAAGCCAGGCAGGTGGCTGGGCCTCAGTGGCTCCTTGGGAAAACCAGTGTTAAGGACGGACATTGCCACATTAGCGGTATAAAAGAAAGGAGACCAGAGGCCTGGATGACTAGACGTGTGAATGCAGGGAAAGGAGAGCTGCATTTTGGAGCCTGAGCCCTGGCTGCCCTTGGCAATGCCCTTTCCTCCTACTTAACCTTCCTGGAACCACAGGGCCTCATCCTGGAGAGAACTTGCCTTGACAGCCAGTGCCAACTGCACAACCATCCAAAGTCACGACTACTTCTGTGCACCTGGCAAAAATAGGGCACAGACTGCAAGAGATAGAGTATAAAATGGCTTATCCTGGGACGGCTGTGTGGCCAGGAGGGTCACCTGCTGCTGTTGCTGCTCGGTCTCCTTGGGCCCTGCTCCATCCCTTAACTAAAAACCTTTGGGCCGAGCACCGAGCGCTGGGCGGGGTAACTCGCGAACGCCACCAGCACTCTCCTCTTTCCCGCGACTCTGCACCGCCCGGGCGGTGCCCGCATCCGGCCAGGCCGCACCCTCCCACCCGGCTGCAGGGAGGGCGGAGGCCGGATGAGGCGGGGCCGGAGCGGGGCGAGAAGGAGCGGCCGGAAAAGTCGCTACGCCACGTGATCCCTCAGTCCTAGCAGTTCCCCGCGGAAGCTCCGCACTGTAGTCGGAGAGTCCATCATGTGTGCTGCTCCGCTGGCCGCCGGGGCAGCGACCTCGCGCTCCGTGTATGCCTTTTCTGCGCGCCCGCTGGCCGGCGGGGAGCCCCTGAGCCTGGGTTCCCTGCGGGGCAAGGTGCTACTCATCGAGAATGTGGCATCGCTCTGAGGCACAACGGTCCGGGACTACACCCAAATGAACGATCTGCAGCGGCGCCTCGGGCCCCGGGGCCTGGTTGTGCTCGGGTTCCCGTGCAACCAGTTCGGGCATCAGGTGCGCGCTGGGGGCGGAGTGGGGCCGGGGAGGGGGTGGCGGGGGCGTACCCCTGGGGCTGGGAGCGCAGGCAGGTCCCGGCTGCCGAGAGGCGGACCCCCTGCACTTGTCCGGGTTGGGGTTCAGGTCTGCCTCGGAGTTGTACAGGAAGGGCAAGAGCCCGGTGACTCATCGAGATACTTCTCGTTTGCGGTCCGAAGTTTTCCCTCCCCTTTCGGCGCCAAGTTCCAGCTGCTTTCCCCTTCCGCAGGAGAACGGTAAGAACGAAGAGATCCTGAATTCCCTCAAGTACGTCCGACCTGGCGGCGGGTTCGAGCCCAACTTCACGCTTTTTGAGAAGTGCGAGGTGAACGGTGCGCAAGCACACCCCCTCTTCGCCTTCCTGCGGGAGGCTCTGCCTGCCCCCAGTGACGACGCCACTGCGCTCATGACCGACCCCAAATTCATCATTTGGTCTCCCGTGTGCCGCAACGACGTCGCCTGGAACTTTGAGAAGTTCCTGGTGGGCCCCGATGGTGTGCCTGTGCGGAGGTACAGCCGCCGCTTTCCCACCATCGATATCGAGCCTGACATCGAAGCCCTGCTGTCCCAGGGGCCCAGCTGCGCCTAGGCAACCCTCCTAGTCCTGCTGCTTGGCAGTCACAGCCCTGCCCTCTGGGGATTTCATCTATGACGGCGTTTCCTCGAAATCTTCCTGGAGGAACCCCCGATTTCCAGGGAAATCCCCTGAGCTGTGCGCTTCTTGTCCATTCCAGCACCACCTCCCTAACAAGTCTCCTCAGTAATAAAGTGTTGGGTGTCAGCCGAACTTTGTGTGTGTCCTGTGTCCGTTGGGGAAATCTTCCTAGTAACCTCATTGTCACAGGGCTGTGAGCTTAAGCGCCCATCCCTTGGCCTTTGTTTTATTTAGCCAAGCTTGCACTTCCTATGCTTTTGTCTGCAGTGTCTGGAATCCACTCTTTCCTGTATGAAAAGCCTAACTCCTGTCCCAGTGTTTTTTCCTCTGCCAGGATATTTTGTAGGGCCATCCTAAGGTCCCGTTAGAAAGTCCAGATTCCAAAAAGAGGAAGACAAGTCAAGAGCCAATTGCCTAATCCCAGCAGGAGGCCTCCTTTCTAAGTATTGCCTAGACATGAAATGACATTCATAAAAGAGAACACCATGGGTTCCCACTCACATTCTGTGGCTTCTCCCAAGTGTCAGGCCCACCTACTTTACACAGTCATAAGCCCATGCAGTTTTACGAAATTCTTCCCATTTGTTAGATCTGTGCATGTTGCCACCCAGGCTTATTTATGCCTGTTCCCGTCCTGTACTGCTTGTTGCCTCTTGTGTATCCAGAGAAGAGTATACAACTGGGCTTTCTGACCACGCCCTGCTTGGCACTCAACAGTTGGAACTGCAAGGTCAGGCTCAGGGTAGGGGCTTATCTTGGAAGCCAGCTGCTCCTTCTCAAGGGTGGTTTGGGTCTAACCTCTCTCCCCTCTCTTGTGTCTGGGGCCTATCTTTTGAGACAGACTTGAAGCCACTTCCTATCACAACCCAAGGGACTCTGGGCGGCTTGGACGCAGCTCCTGCTTGGGCAGACAAGGTTGCAGAAACATGTTAGTAGTGTCTCCCAGTCCAGAATGTGGGCTCATCATTCAGTCCTGTGTCGAGTGTTTTGTTGGCTGCCAGAAATGCAGTCCTCAGGAAGGCAGAAAGAATATATAGTTACTAAAAACGTGTAGTTCCCAGGTAGTAAAAGGTACTTTGAGAACGAGAGAGCCTGGCCCAGTAGGGAGGATCATGCTTCCCTCTGGAGGAAATGGCAATGAAGCTGAAGAGAAGAAGCATTCAGCTGAGGAATGAACTGATGGAGGGTGGACAGGCAGGGAGCAACAGCACGCAAGGGTCTGAGGTGGGAGGGGGCATCACTGAGTTGGACAACACAAGGAAGGACAGGCAGGTTTGGGGAGAAGAGTGTTCAGATTCAGATGTCTTACATGAGACCTCCAGATGGAATATCTAGAGCAGGTAGTTATAAGAGCTTCAGAAAAGGAGTATGGGTTGGAGACAAAAATCTAGCCAAGGGGACAGTAAGTCGCCATTGGAGAGTATGGAGAGTATGAGATCACCTGGGGAGAGTGACAAGAAATAAACCAGGGGGTACCTAGGCCCGAGGCCTATGGATTAACAATCCTGGGTCAGCGAACAGGAACAGCTGGGAGAACAAGGATGGAGTCAAGGGGCCATGAGAAGGGATATTTCGTAACGGTTGCTGGGGCAAGTGCTGCGGATTGAGTGTTCCTTAGCAAGTGCTGTTTCAGTGGGGCAGCTGGAGCTGAAGACAGATAACCAAGTGTCCAAGATGTGTCAGGTCCTCTTTTAGGAGCTAAGCGTAGAGTTCCCAGGAATTACCAGGGTACTTGTTGAAACCTATGCTCCACGGCGCTCACCCAGAGATACTGCGTTGGAAAGTCTGAGGACTTAAGATCCTACTCAGCTACCTACTGAACCTGAGGACAGACTTTCTGCTCCAACTCTCCCTTTTCCTGTAAAGGGTCAGTGTGGCCCAGGCCACATTGTCTGGTTAGGCTCTAAATGGGAACCCAGAACTTTCCAAATTAACTTCAACCTCTTCCCTCCCAAGCTGCCTGGTGACTCACTCTTACCCACTTTTTTTTCTCTCAGTTTATGCCTTAGGTTGCCCAAGAAGGGAACTTAGGATTTCCCAATGTGGCTGCCCCTGGCTGGCATATCTTCTAAGACTTCAAACTGTCTGCCTCCCTTAACTGAAAGTCATTTCCAACTCTCTCCTTCAGGCAGAATCAGAGGAAAGCCAGTTAATACTACCTCTTCGTCCCCAAGAAACTGGACATCTTTCCCCAAGACATACAAACACACACTCCTATACATACACATTCCTTATCATTCAACCATGAAACCCCTACTGGCTCTGACCTGAACCCGCCCCGCCCCATCGTGAATCAGCAGTTCAACTTAACAAGTAAAAGCGAAGGAATCCCAGTGAGCCTGCCTGTGGTCTGAGTAGTTAATGTGGCTGCAGGATACTGCTTGATACTGGGATCAGGCAACAGCATTTAGGTCACAGGCCTTCTGAAAAGAAAATGGGCCCTGCTGTTACTCAGGTTTGGAAGTTTTCATTTTTGCAGTTCTTCTAGAAATATTGGGTTTTCTTTTTGTTTTTAAAGCATTAAATCTCATAAAATGATGTAGAAGTTCATCAAATTGCCACTATGTGCGCTTTAAAATATTTCACAATTTTATTGCTCAATTAACCCTCAATAAAGCAGAAAAAAAATCTGATAAAATACAGGCATTTCCTGCAGTTAGCTCTTTATCGGATGACTTCCTCATTCTGGCTCAATGTAGTTCCGCAAACAACATTTAAAACTAGGGGTTTGTTTGTTTGTTTGTTTAATTAAAAATAGGGGCGCCTCTGGGTGGCTCAGCAGATGAAACGTCTGACTTGGGCTCAGGTCATGATCTCAGGGTCTTGGGATTGAGCCCCATGTCTGGTTCTGCACTCACTGAGGAGTCTGCTTCTCTCTCTCTCCCTCTACCCCTCCCCTGCTCATACTGTTTTCCTCTCAAATACATAAAATCTTTTTTAAAAATTTAAAATGAATGACTGAATAAATAAATAAATAAATAAATAAATAAATAAATAAATAAATAAATAAATAAAACAAGTTGATTTTCTCAGAGGTATTCCTGGCCCTATCAGTTCAATTACTCACTTTATCTCTTTTTTTGTCTTATTTTTTTGAGAGAAAGAGAGGCAGAGAGAGCACATGCACAAGGGAGGGGTGAGGGGTGAAGGGAAAGGGGAGAGGGAGAGAATCCCAAGCAGGCTCCCAGCCCATCACCGGATTTGATCCAGGACCCTGAGATCATGACCTGAGTGGAAATCAAGAGTTGGACGCTCAACCAACTGAGCCACCCAGGTGCCCCAGTTCAATAAAGCTCTTAAGTTTAAACTTTTGGATAATACGAAGTAAAAAACACTGCCTAAAGATTTCCCTAAAATAATGCAGCATGGATCTATAAAGAATGGGCAGTGATCCCTGCCAAAGAACCCTGAAGATGGCAGGTTTTTGTTATATTGACAATCAACAAATAGGCTGGAAGGGCATGCTTCCACATACAGAGGTGTGACCCAGGTGGGATGGCGCTAAACATAAAGCCCAGCTCCAGCAGGTCACACAAGTTACCAGACACATGCTTTGCTTCAGGCATTGCTGGACCGGGAGCTGGGAGCACAAACAAGAGAAGTTCTTGCCTAAGGGCTTGTGGATCTGGACCCTAACACTGCGAGTAACACAGAAGCAAACCCTGAACCCTGACATCCTTCAGCTTTGACCTCCTCAAGAACCCAACTCCAGGGGCGCCTGAGTTGCTCAGAAGTTGAGCGTCTGCCTAGGGCTCAGGACCGAGTCCCCACTTGTGCTCTCTATCTCTCTGTCAAATGAATAAATAAAATCTTAAAAAAAAAAAAAAAGAACTCAACTCCAGATATATCATGTGAGAAAGGAAAACAAAAATCACCAACTAGGTAGGCAACTTGCTGATGAGTATTCTGTTAGCTGCATGCGGAGGCACTGAGACTGACCTGATATGACAGTGTTGTGCTAGGCAGAAGCCCAGCAGCCTTTCCATCATTCATCTCTCAGACAGAACACCTCCTCCCAAATGTCCCCCTCCTTAGGCCTACTATAGTTGCATCCAGAAAGGCCAGAGTAAGAGACCACAAAACAGGCCCACTTTATCCAAATGCCTAGGATCCAAGCAGTATCCAGGAGAATGTGTAGCCTGCCTTGGAGGCTGTCTTACAATCCTACAGGCGGCCTGGCTCCACAGGGAGGCAAGTGGAGGGGATCCGAGTCTCACTGAAGAGGAAGCACCTCTTACCCTAACCTCCTCTGTCCCCAGCACATAACTATGCTTTGTACCTGTGTATGTGAATCTTAAGACACCCTGGTCTCCTGAGCATCCCTTGCAGACTCATCATACATGCCCAAAGCCCAGGGGGAATGTTGGTGTGTCTCCACTCCCTATACCAGTTGCTTAGGTTTCCTTCCAGCAAAATGTCTGCAGCATCACCCTCATGTTCCTGGAGCACTTTGTCACGCAACACACAGACTGTAATTACTTGTGAAAACATCTTCCCCAACCATACTGGCTGTGAATCTCTGGAAGGTAGGGACTGTACCAGTATGTAATAGATCATTAGTCAAATGAACAAATGGCTAGTATCTGGTTATTCTTATATTCATTCATCGGAGAGATGCCGGTGGAGAATTTGCTCTGTATAAAGCGCAAACAACATAATTAAAAGCTAAATATTTGTGTACTGGGGAGACATCAATGGTAATAGAATTAGAGGAGGAAGAGAAGATACTGGCTACACCTAGGCCAAGGAACCCACACCCTCTCTGCCCAATCAGGGCTGGCCACCAACAGTGGCATCACCAGAATGGAATCTGGCCAACAGCATGAGTCTTCAGGGTAGGAAAGGTGATCCCACTTTCTCTCTGAGATTCCTTCAGGTCTTTGCCTGTCACCTTCCCCAGTAATCTAATCCTTCTATAACAGAGGTTATAATGTCACTGATAACATGTTCAGTTCTTCTGAAATGTACTTCTAGAGCCTTTTAATGTTTCATAGTTCCCTGGGCAGGTTAAAGGAGCATAGACAAGAAGGAAACAGTAATTCTCCCCTGAAGAGAGCTGTAATCAAAAGCTGCTCAATATTTGTGAACACTGCCATATTTGCTCAGTCACTGCTGGCCTGGTGTTGACCACAGCTGACCTTGGAGGGGCCAACTCCAGTCAGGTGTACAGCAAGCCACAGTGCCAGCTAAGACAAGAACTTTGTGATTTGGAACCAAATAAAGCTTAAAGTTCACACACCCAGACATTACAAACTCTCAATTAGGATTAAGCAGTATGTGACCCATCAGTCAAACCTGTTTCCTGTAGCTCTCTTCATGCTTTTCTTCCTGTTCTTGTGGCCCAAGCTACCATGGCAATGGATGGGTTGTTCAGTTCTGGGGTTTGGTTATAAGGCCAAGTGTGTACCCTACCAGGCCTACTCCTAGGGTAAAAGGCCCAACAGATAACATGGCCCTGGTGCCAAGGTGTCTTCTGAGCTGACTCACTCATTTCCTCCTCAATTCACAGGTCACCCACAGCAGCAGGAACACACAGGCAGAGGTTCATTGTTTCCAGGTCCCAATGTTTTGTTTTGTTTTGTTTTGTTTTAGATTTTATTTATTTGACACGGAGAAACACAGCAAGAGAGGGAACACAAGCAGGGTGAATGAGAGAGGAAGAAGCAGGCTTCCCACGGAGCTGGGAGCCTGATGCGGGGCGGAGCCCGATGCGGGCTCAGTGCCTGGACTCCAGGATCATGACCTGAGCCGAAGGCAGTGGCTTAACCAGCTGAGCCACTCAGGTACCCCTCTAGTTCCCAATCTTTAACAGTTTAATGAAATGCACTAAAAGTGTTCTATTTTTTAATTTAATTTTTTAAGATTTTTATTTATTTAAGTAATCTCTGTACCCAACATGGGGCCAGAACTCATGCCCCTGAGATCAAGAGTCATATGTTCTTGCGACTGAGCCAGCCAGGCACCCCATTAAACACGTCTTCTTTCTTTCTATTTCTTTCTTTCTTTCTTTCTTCTTTCTTTTTTTTTTAAATTTTATTTATTTATTTGACAGAGAAAGAGATCACAAGCAGGCAGAGAGAGAAGAGGAAGCAGGCTCCCCGCTGAGCAGAGAGCCGGACATGGGCCTCGATCCCAGGACCCTGAGATCATGACCTGAGCCGAAGGCAAAGGCTTAACCCACTCAGCCACCTAGGTGCCCTAAACACGGTTTAATACTTTGGAAATAATGATTTGCTGACTATGAAGTTTAAGCCCATTCCTCGCATTTTAACTATTGGCACTTTGTGACCTTAGTAGAAATTTTTTAAGAACTACCCATAATTAGAACAAGATTTTTATAGCCATTTACTAGCATTGAAGAGATCCTGCCTTAAAAAGGTTTTCCAAAGTTTTCTTATTTATAATTAGGTTTCGTCCCCTTTTTGAGTGGTGCTGAGGACTTGTCCTACTTCCTTAAGACTCTGACCCATGCCATAAATGGTACAGGAGAAATTGCTTTTTTTAAAAAAAAAAAGAAGAAGAAGAGAGTAGACACCCTCTAATGTAGGTTCCAAAGTCATGTCGATAGCCCACCCAGCTTTCTTTTTCCACAAGTAACAGAACTAAAAGTAGTGTTTCTCAACATTTTTAACATTTTCAAATAACTTTCAAAGAAAGGCACTCAGATTGTCAGGGTTGACTTCCCAGATGCAGAATTATCACGTGGTGATAACCCTTGTCTGTAGGGAATTAACAGCTATAAGGTTATTTGGTTATTTGGTTATTTAAGGCAGTTTTAATTCCTTTTCTTTTCCTTTTCCTCTCCTATCTACCCAACTGCCAAGAGGTCTTGTGTTACCAGATGGTGCCTGAGGGGTGTCCCAGGCAGTGCATATTTGATTCATGTTAATTTTAATTAGCCAAACCGACATTAAAATAAATCTTCTCAAATAACCTACCCCACCTTTACCTAGCCAGTGCTCCTTCCTCCAACCCAACACTGAACATGGCTCATGTTTCTCTTCTCCTCCCTCATTGTCATCTCTCCAGTTAAGGTTCTTAATAAGTCTCTCCTGGGCTTCACCCTCATCCATTTTGTGTCTGCTCCAAAACCTTTTACAATATCCGTGGGCCATTTAAAGCAGAAAATGTGACCCTTCTGGCAATCTGTTTTAGCTTTAGATCAAAGGTTCTTGGCAGTAGACTGTGCTTAGGTTAATTGGTCTAAACCTCACTCTTTGATTCTGCCCTTCTTGTTCCAGAAACTGATCCTCTAATTTCCCTTTCTGTAGCATGCACCAGCATTTACTTCTTCTTCTTCTTTTTTTTTATTTTAAAGATTTTATTTATTTGACAGAGAGAAACACAGCCAGAGAGGGAACACAAGCAGGGGGAGTGAGAGAGGGAGAAGCAGGCTTCCCGCCGAGCGGGGAGCCCCACGTGGGACTCGATCCCAGGTCTCCGGGATCATGACCTGAGCCGAAGGCAGTCGCCCAACCAACTGAGCCACCCAGGCGTCCCTCCACCATTCACTTCTATGCTCTTTTTTTTTGTTTTTTTTTTTTGTTTTTTTTTTTTTTTATTTCTATGCTTCTTTAAAACCACACTCAAATGCTACCAAGTCAAAGTCAGACATTCACAAGCTCGGGGTCTACAGTCTTTGGTTCGTACTCTTTAACAGCACTTACCTACTACACACTGCTTGACCCTGGGGTTATTTGTGGAGGAACTCTTCTTTAGATTGTTTGCAGTCGGGCACTGTGACATTTTTGAGGGTAGGAACTGCTAGATCAGCAGCTAGCCAGCGGCCCGGTCTTCTTGCGCTGGGCTTACTTTCCACTCCTTGAGGGCTGTGCTTTTTGCATGCAGGGTCGAGTGGAAAACATACTGTGTTCAGGACACTGCATCTTGTTGCAGCAACAAACTAAGAAGCAGCTTAGGCACTTAACGTGGAGGATACACCTGGACCATTTCTTCCCTTGTTGCTATCGCCACTCAGCGGCCGCTTCTTTCCCTGACAAAGCAAGTAGCTTGCCCAGTGTGGAGGGCTTGGGGAATTCGGTTGAGGGCTATGATTTAGGCGTCAAGACTGTTTGAGAACAGTGTTAATGGCTAGACCACACCACACCATCGAGTCCTGGACCACAGCGCTGGTGCACCCAGCAGTCCCCAAAATCCCTGTACGGCCTCAAGGGTAGGCGCGGCTAACGACTGGCCTAAGGTCTCCAGCTAAAGCAAGAAAAGCTAGTTCCAGGGCTTCTCGTACCTGGCCCTGGGTTTATCTAAGAGCAGGCTAACACCCCGGGCCCAGATAGGGTGCCGTTGGAGTCGAGGGGCCTGCGCTCAGGGGCTTAGAGATGGCCCGGCTGGACAGAGAAATGGAGGCGGAACAACTACCACGCGACTCCGCCCGCAGGGCGGGAGAAAGGGGCGGCTAGTTTGCCAGCGCCCACCTCCTCTTCCGGCCGCCCCCCGCCGGCTTCGCGGCGCACCCGCGGGAGAGGGGCGGACAGGCGGGCATTCCAGGCCGCGGCGCGAGGTGGGGCTTGGGCGCGCGCGTGCGTGCTTGCGTGCGTGGGCGGGGCCCACAGCGCGCCGTGCGTGAGGCGGATGTCCGGGCCGGCTGGGCCGGGGCCGCGGACGAGATGGCGGAAGGTGGAAGCTGCCGTGAGCGACCCGATGCGGAGACCCAGAAATCCGAGCTCGGGGCCTTGATGAGGACCACGCTCCAACGAGGGGCGCAGTGGTGAGCATCCGACCCGCGTTTCCGCTACCTAGGCGCAGGGGCAGGGGCTCTGGCCTTCAGACCGGACCCCTCTTTCCCGGTTTGGGTAGGACCCGGGCGGGGGCGGTGTTAGTTACCCTGAGAGGGTGTCCTGAACCCTGCCTCTCAGGAGAGGAACCGCAATATCACCTCAGAGAAACTGTGAGGGTTGTCCTGGTCCATTCGGAGCTCCAGGGGGCGGACCCGGTGTGGGGGGGAAGGGCTGCAGGAGGGGAAGAAGGAGAGCGCTTACCGGGACCTTTGGGATGGGAAGAGCTCTTTACCTTCGAGGTTTCGCTGTGTGACCTTGAGCGAAGGCGACCACACCTCCCAGACTCCCGTGCTTTACAGTTAAAGCCAGGGTAGCGATATTTGGCACTCCCACTTTATGAGTTGAGGAGAAGATCAGAAGTAGATACTTTTGTAACTTGTAAACTGCCGAACAGATGGCAAGGTCAGAAGTTGAACAAATGTTTGAGAGCTCCAGGTTATTTTGGTAACAAATGTCAAAAGTAATTGTGGCAGCAGGATTTCGGAGTGGGAGAGGAGGAGAGCTTAGAGCCTAGATGAAAAGATTAAAAGTCCAAGGTTTAGAAAAGCAAGTCTGAGACAGGAGATTTCTTGATAAATTGTTTAGTAGAAGGGATAATACTTCCACTAGTGAAGAGATTCTTGGGTCATATTATCATGTGAGAGTAGAAAGTTAGGGCTTGGCTTTGCATCGAATATGATTGAACATTCATCTTTTAAGAAATTATGGTGGCGTTGATAATGCCGCTTATGGTAACAGAGGAACTGACCAGGGAAGGGAAACACTGGGATTAGAGGAGTTCAGATAGGGCTGGCCAAGCTGTGAGAGGCAGGGCAAGCAGAAGTTATCCTGCATAGGGGTGATACATGAAGAATATTCAGCAGAACCACAGAAGTTTGATATAGACTAAGATCACACACTGAAAGTGTTTGGAGGATATTGTTCAAGCGGTTTGGAGAGAAAAGAGCATTTTAAAGATTTGGATGTATTTATGGATCCTGTGGCCTCTGGGAAGCTGCCTGATTGCTGAGGTTTGTTTTTTTGTATTTGGGGCGCCTGGGTGGCTGAGTTGGTTAAGCATCTACCTTCGGCTCAGCTGATGATCCCAGGGTACTGGAATTGAACCCCGAGTGGGGAGCCTGCTTCTCCCTCTCCCCCTGATTGTGTTCCTTCTCTAGCTGTGTTTCTCTCTGTCAAATAAATAAATAAAATCTTTTAAAAATAAAAAAAATAGGGCGCCTGGGTGGCTCAGTGGGTTAAAGCCTCTGCCTTCAGCTCAAGTCATGATCTTAGGGTCCTGGGATCCAGGCCACATAGCGCTCTCTGCTCAGCAGGAAGCCTGCTTCCTCCTCTTTCTCTGCCTGCCTCTTTGCCTACTTGTGATCTCTCTCTCTCTGTCAAATAAATAAATAAAATCTTAAAAAATAATAAATGTTGTGCTTTTTCCCCCCACAGAGATTTACTTCTGTCTTACTTGTAAAACAACATAGTGACAACTTTCATTTTTTCGTTTTTTCATAGTGATACTTTTAAAATATAACCAGATTAGTAATAGAGACTAGAGACAATTATATGTGTGTAGTACCATACCTAGACACTATTGTATGTATGTGTGTACTTTTTTTTCCTAACACACATTTTTAAAAATATCTTCTTTGGTACTCAAAGGAAGCCTGGCTTATATGGTGTTATTATCCCATTTTCAGAAAGAGAATTAGTTTAATGTTTTTCATGTTGAGCAGTATAACTAAACTTTCTGTTCTGGATAAGGACCTCTATAAAGATCATTATGAAATTAATGACTTGTCCATTGGCAAACAAGATTTTACCTATAGGAGGACTTCACTTAAATAAGCATTTTGAAGCCAGTAATTTCCTTTTACTTATTTTTGTTTGTTTGTTTTAATAAGTAAGTTCCATGCCCAGTGTAGATAGAGCCCAACACGGGGCTTAAACTCACAACCTTGAGATCAGGACCTGCGCTGAGACCAAGAGTCAGATGCTTAACTGAGCCATCCAGGCACCCCTCGTTCTTTATTTATTGTTATTTTTTTTTATTTAAAGATTTTATTTATTGAGAGATAAGAATGCATGAGTTAGGGGGAGAAGCAGAAGGAGAGAGAGGGAGAAAATCTCAAGTAGACTCAACGCTGAGCGAGGAGCCCGCTGTGAGGACCCTGGGATCATGACCTGAGCTGAAATCAAGAGCTGGACACCAAACCAAGTTGTGCCACCCAGGCACCTGTCTTTGTTGTTGTTGTTGTTGTTGTTGTTGGTTAATAAAATTTTTTATTTATTTTTAGCCAACATGGGGCTTGAACTCTGTGACCCCAAGATCAAGAGTTGTACACACACTCCATTGACTGAGTCAACCGGGCACCTATATTTACTCTTTCAATAGTCATTTTACTTAATGGACTCCTGTACTGGACCAGGCTCTTTGTACCATCTGAGGCCTTGCCCTGCTCTTGTTCTTGAGAATGTGTTTTTGAGGGGCGCCTGGGTGGCTCAGTTGGTTAAGCGACTGCCTTTGGCTCAGGTCATGATCCCGGAGACCCGGGATCGAGTCCCACATCGGGCTCCCTGCTCGTCAGGAAGCCTGCTTCTCTCTCTCTCACTCCCCCTGCTTGTGTTCCCTCTCTAGCTGTGTTTCTCTCTGTCAAATAAATAAAATCTTTAAAAAAAAAAAAAGAGAATGTGTTTTTGAATGGAGAATGTGTGTTCCCCAGGTGGGAAGATCATTAAAAAATTAAAGGAGTGACTGCAAAAATTTTTATAACCTCAATTTTTCTGGTGTAGTAAATTTTTATCTGTTTCTAGGTATCTTATTGACAGCCGGTGGTTCAAACAGTGGAAGAAGTATGTGGGTTTCGACAGCTGGGATATGTACAATGTGGGTGAACACAATCTATTTCCTGGCCCAATAGATAACTCTGGACTCTTTTCAGGTATAGTATCCTGTTGCTTTCCTAACTGAAATGTCCGCCTAGGCAGTGACCTGAGGTTGTGTTTATCAGTAACATGGACATTGTGAACCTGACTTTCCTGCTGTGGTGGGATAGAAATAAGTGTCCTTGATTTGCATCTCTAGCAGAAGTCTTTGTAAGACCTTCAGGGAGGAGAGAAGCTACTTTTTTCCTAAACTAACTGCTTCACACAAGAGCAGGCTTCTAGTATTTTTCTTTTTTGCAAATTAGTTTTGTTAGAGATGTCAGATTTTAGATTAGCATGTAGAATGGAAAGAAAAAGGATATCATTTTGAAATTGCATCTGGAATCTGAAATTTGGGCAGAATTTTCTGTGTTACCTTTGGAAAGGTAGAACAAATTGCAGACCTATCTATATCCAACAAGCATTCCTATGATGGTTGTTTGGCATAGGAGTGTGTGAGGAGAGGTAGAAGGTAGAGTTATTATCACAGTCAGCGCCCATTGGAAGAAGTGATTGAGGGGTTCCTGGATGGCTCAGATGGTTAAGTGTTTTCCTTCTGTTCGGGTCATGATCCCAGCAGCCTGGGATCAAGCCCCATATTGGACTCCCTGCTCAGTGGGGAGCCTGCTTCTCCCTCTCCAGCTCCCATGTGCTTGTATTCCCTCTTTTGCTATCTCTCTGTGTCATAAATAAATAAATCTTAAAAAAAAAAAAAAAAGAAGTGATTGAAAAAATGAGGCATGACATACCAGAGCTGGGCTTGTACCTGTAGATGGATAGATATGACAGTTGACCTTTCCCAGGCTGTGTTCTGTTTAGCTTTAGAATCCCTTATAAGCAGGATGAGAGTGATCTGTTGACTGTGCCCACAGTCAGAGCAGTAGGAAGGCAGACATGTATGAGGCTTGATCCAAGTACTTAAGTGCTTCAGCTCAGATTTGTTTTAGGGGAGGTCAAGTGACATCATAATTCATGTGCTTTGTTTCCTGATGTAGGTCAGATGGTGGCATCACACCATGGAGTTGGCATAGGGAACATAACAGCATGTTTGCACTTTCCTTCCCCTGCCTTTTTCTTTTTCTTTTTTTTTTTTTTTTAAGTACTCTCTAACCCCAATGTGGGGCTCGAACTCATGACACCGAGATCGAGGGTTGCATGCTCTATTGACTGAGCAGGTGTCCCTCCCTTTTTTTTTTTTTTTTTTTTTT
>PITA01031247.1:0-15488 GCA_004023965.1 Spilogale gracilis
AAAAGGGAGAGGTGATTGTATGTGCACGTCCACAATTTTTATGATAAACCACGGAACCCACGGGTCAGACTGGGCTGAGCCATCACGTTCCTGCCAACCTCCTGCAGCTGCCCGACCCCGGGGATCCCGGGAATGGAAGGTACCTGGGCAGTTAGTTCTCTGTACTGTTGGGGCCACAGCAAATTTATTCCTGAGCCCACTGCATCATAAAAGGCCTTCCAGCCATCCTCCCACAACACACCCAACGGGTCAGGACCCAGTTACCTGCCGCAGTCTGGGTGAGATGTGAAGGGAGATGATTTGGCATAAGGGTTAAACCTGAGGTGTCTGAGTCGAAGGAAGATAAAAGTACCCACATCAGAGATGTATGAGGATGGAAACAATGCATGCGGGGTTGCTGAGTACAGCCCCTAACAAGGTTAGCCCTAGTTAATGACCTAATAAACGCATGTGTCCCTTATAGCCCATATCTCAACGGGAATTGATATCTTTTTTTTTTAACAGTATTTTACTCATACCCCCCATCAAAGAGAGATTAGCTCTCCACTGGCCAGGTCCCCAACAAGATTATTTATTAGCCTCGGAGGTTGGCTAGGACATTCCTTTGTTAGCTCCCACGGGCTGAATTCCTTTGTTTAGGGAGATGAGAAATGGCCACACATCAAAGCATTTGTCTTGCAATATCAGGCCACAAAATGATCTCTCTTCCAATGTATACGAGTGTGTCCTCTGGCCTTTCAAGTTGGAATAAAGAAGAAGAATTAAAAGCTGTATTCAGCAGTAGGTCAACATTTGTATTACTTCCTGTCATCCCAGCTGAAGTCAGAGCATCAACTGTAGTATATGTGCTGCCTAAGCGAGCACTGAAGTTAGGGAATCAAATGGGACTTTAACCTTCGCTAAACCCAAGACCTCTTTACATGGCACCAAACTACCTTTGCTGTCTGCGAGGCTCCTGGTTTAGTTCTCTTCCCTGACCTGCCTGGCTTCCTTCCCCACTTTCACTTGGCTCAGTCTTCCTGCTCTCTCAGGATTCAGTTGTCCTTCCCCAGGAAGCCCCTCCTAATGTCTGTTCTCTGAAGACACATGCTTCCCTAAGTTAGGTATCCTTCGAGCTACTTGCATTTATTGTCTCTAGGAAGTCCCTGCCTGTGTGCTCGCCTCTTCCTTTAGGCTGTGAAGGCCTTATGAGCAAGGACTGGGTTTCCTTCATCTTCACGGCCAGTGCGAGCCCCGCTTGATGTAATGAGGGCCTCTTGTGGCTAGATCGTTTGTTGCATGAATACATTTGATCCTATTCTAATATTTACTTGCCACTGATGTGCCTGTCAAGCAACACATGACATAAGATTGTTTAGGATGATTTACATTGTACAGCTCTGTTTCTGTGTTACTTCAGGGCCTGCTTCTTGGGGATAAACAACAGCAAAACCACTACAGTTGTGGCTTGTGGAACTCCGGAGTGTCTTCCTGGTGGGAAGGCACCCTTCCTGCTGCCAAAGGTCACTGTCCGGAGCCTCATAGTGTTGAGGAAGACCCGAACACAGACCTAGACCTGCCAGTTCCGTCACAAGTGACCCCGATAACAGACCACTGTGAATTTCACCTACAAGCTGGAAATGACCCCTTCCTTACTGCGTGGCATCTGTTTGTGTCTGGCTCAGCGCCTAACATAGGAAAATACTGAGGTGGCACTTAGGTAGAATCTGACCATTTAATGCTTGAGACACTCTCACGTAATTCTTCTTCATCCCAGGACTGTAAATGGGCAGGACCGCAACGAGCTGCAGTTCAACTCTGCTGCGCTCTACTGTGAAGCGCTTTTGATCAAAATGGGCTTATGGTCTGTTGATTCTAGTAACTCGCTGAATTACTGAACTTCTTCAGTCTGTTCTTTAAATTGTTTAAACCATTCATTACGAAGTCATTATAAAAATTACTCTCTGCAAAAACTAGGTAACATCCAGATTAAACCTATCATGCGTTAGCAGATCACAGGGACCAGCTAGCTTTGTTGGTCTAAAATTTCCGGGGCGACATTAAGAGATGTCAGGTTGTCACACAGAACCCTGAAACGCTCAGAATATTTCTGCATAGTGGAGCTTAACAAAAACTAACTACTCTTTCCCTAAATATTCCTTTTTCTAACAATATACATATGGGCTAATTTCTATCAGAGATATTGGTAACTAACTTGAATTTCTAATCAACTTTTTGGGATGACTTAAGATTTTATTTTTAAGCAATCTACACCCACCATGGGGCTTGAACTTACAACCCCAAGAAATCAACAGACGCATGCTCTACCGATGGAGTCGGCCAGGTGCCCCAGGAGTGACTCCGTTTAATCCAGTGATAATTCTTGATGGGCTGTTTGGGCTTTCTTAATACCAAAGAATGTTCAAAATTCTTTTTTTTTTTTTTACACTTAGGTGACTCTTGTCTCTGCGGCCCCCGGGAAAGTGACTTGTGAAATGAAAGTAGAAGACGCGCACACCAATAAGTACGGCACTCTGCACGGCGGTCTGACGGCCACCTTAGTGGATAACGTATCCACCATGGCGCTGCTGTGCACCGAGAGGGGGGCGCCGGGAGTCAGCGTGGACATGAACATAACGTACGTACCCGCCCTGTACGACGAGGAACTTTTGTTAAAGTAAAAACTCACTTCAAACAGCTGAGACTAACTGCCCTGAGCTGGTCACCCTGACGTGTAGCTATAGATGTGCGTGGAGAGACCCCACGGCCTTAGGATCTAGAACGAGAGGGACTCATTCCCACATCAGGAATAAAGGGGTAAGGACCGAAACATTCCAAACCGCACACATTCAGCTCCTGTTCTGTATACTGGGGGTCCTCGGCAGACTCGCGGCCTGAGCTGTTCCACAGTCCTTACAACGGCCACGAGCACGGGGGTCTTACGAGGGTTGCCCAGGGCCTAGGGAAAAGCCCGACTAAAATGCAAGAGAAGCTGAATAAACCTTCATAAATATACACTGAACTGTCCTGTAACAGGGCGACACACGTAGAGTCCTGCAATCCTCTCTCTCCTCTGCTGGGGTGCTCTGCAGACATAAACTGCGATCACGAAGCAGCCCCCAGAGGTCAGGCTGTCACTCACCACTATGAAGATGCCTGCAGGGGTCATCTCTTTTCAAGTGGGAAAAAAACCCCCTTCCAGCATTAACTAGTACCGCCTTGGGCTCCATCAGGAGAACGATTGGCCCAAGGGTTTCGTTTCAAGACAACTGCTTTTTCCACCTACACAACAGAACAATGACTTTCATTGGGGTGACGGGGAGGGATCAGGGCAGGAAAGCCAGTGTCATACAACATGAGGGCAATGGAAATAATAGCAGTTATGAGATTTTTAAACATTCTAAATCTTTTATTAGGCTCCCCTAAGAAAATTCAGCCCTTCTTTACCATAGGAACAAACTGCAGTGCATTAAGCAAATCACAGGACAAGAAGCAAAAGCTCCTAAGATCCTGAAAGGCTCTGCTTACTGTGCCTGTGAGCACACTCGCAGTGCTTACCTCGGTCCGCGTGGTCAGAGGCGGGGCCAGCTCCTGACTCCACTTTGCCTCGGGAGGCTCTGGTAAGGGCCGAGGTGGTTAAACTCAGCGCTGCAGCTCATGATCTTCTGAGACACTGCTGTTCTCCCAAGCCTAAAGAACGTTTAATAAGTTAAGCATAGTTTCCACATACGTGTGGTCAAAGTATGGGTCACAATTGAGAACTGCCTGACTCACCTGAACGGAAACAGTCTCAAAGATTTACTGTAGGTATTTCAAAAATAAATAAGTGACAACTTAAAATTAAGGTAGGTAGTGTCTCTTAAAAAATATATACAACTCATCATCAGGATGCCAAGGGCCTCGTATCAATTCTTATAGTTCTTACATTAAATCATTTTTGAGTGCAGTAAATTTACTCAGAGTTTACTCAAATGCAGTTGAGCGAATCCTAAATACTGATATTCCAAGATACAGTAAGTAGACCCCTTCTTACCCACAGGGCTACAATCCAAGACCCCTAGTGGATGCCTAAAACCAGATAGTACCGAACCCATTACGTATATCTTTATCTATATAGATAATATATATTTTTCCCTATGCATACATACCTATGATAAAATTTTTAAACCAGGCACAGTGGATTAACAATGATAAAAATACAGAACAAGTATAATATACTGCGGTGCTCTATGAATGTGGTCTCTCTTGAACTCGCCTCCGGTGAGGACGTGAGATGCAGTGCCTCCAGGATGAAGTGCGGGGAGTGGCAGGCAGGGGTGCAGCCTTAGGCTACTGTTGGCCTCCTGACAATAGACCAGGGGGATCATCTTCCTTTGGGACTGCAGGTGAGGGGGAACCGACAGCACGGACCCCAGGCAGTACTTCACCTGGGGAGGTTAAGTAGATTAAATAAAAGATGAAGAAAATCTTTCCCCAGCCCCAAATAAATATGAGATGGGAAACTTAAAGGGCGGGGCAGGGGGTGGGAAACGGCTTCCCGTATTTATGGGAAAGGAAACTTGTGTGGATATGGAATGGGGAAGATGAACTTGGTCAGGAGCAGCCATTCAAATCTGACAGGACGGAAAGCTTACTGACGCTATCCCTAACTACTTTGAGGAGGACAATAAGCAACACGTAAGAAGGCTGTTAAGGGATCACACAACTTCCCCTCTTAAACAACTGCTGTTAAAAAAATTTTTTTTAATTCAAAAAGTAAAAAATGATTTGCTGCTAACTATATTTAAATCTGTTTCCCTTCAAGGTACATGTCGCCTGCTAAAATAGGAGAAGTCATAGTGATAACGGCACACATTCTGAAACAAGGCAGAACACTTGCGTTTGCCTCTGTGGATCTGATGAACAAGACCACGGGGAAATTAGTAGCACAAGGCAGACACACAAAACACCTGGGAAACCAAAACCAGCAGTATGGCCTAAAAGACACCCAGCAGTGAAGACCGAGCGTAAATTTGACTAGAACATATGTAACTTTCAAAATAAATTAGCACAACCAGAACTAGTTCCTTATTTTCTTTGGGGAAAATGACATAGGAACCAAGCGGGACATTAAGACGGGACTGTTTTTCATTTTAAACCTCTTCAGTCGGTAATCTTATATAGATGATACTCGGACGAAAAAAATTCTTAGCTGAAAGTTTCTGAAATTTAGGTAAAGCAAAGCCAGCAAGGCCACTTGGAGATTACTTTAAAACTGAAGTCCTATAATAAGCTGTTCGAGAACACAACAAGCAACTTGAGTTTGGAAACACTATCCACAGGTAAAAGCTGATTTATCCTTTATCATGCTGTTGCTGTCTGCTCAAAGGACAGCAGACTTCTCAGTGGCAGTGAGCACACAGGAAGGACACCCAGTTCTTAACTTCTAGTATTTCCCTCTAAAAGGAACCTGGCCTTCTTGGAGAAAATAGCCGATTTCAGGACTGGGAGGCTGGGATAGGGAAATTATCATTAACATACCTTGTGCTTGAAAGTAAGCAAGTGTCCAAGAAAACATTTAAGAGGAAGCAAACTGCAGCATTGAGGGGAAAAAAATTGTGGTTTGTAACTGTAACCAAAAGAAGTATCATTTAGGTAGATAATATGTGGCAGAAGCAGGAGAGCTCCTCCTTATGACAGACTGCTGCTCAATCTGGAGGGGAGGGGTGGGAATTTCCATTTTGCAACTATTGTGGTAAAGACTAGTTACAGCAAAAATCCAAAATCAGTCGTCAGTGCTCTTGATGAAGAGCAAGGATGTCCATGCTGTGGCGCGGATTCCTTCTTAGTTGCAAGCAGAAAAACAGTGACTACAATGCAGAAACAGGAGACCACCGTGACCAATCAAAATTAACATCAGCCAGGGGCAAAGTGACAGCGCATTTTCCGGTTATTAACTGAAGGGAGTGAGGTCACTTGAACTGGGTACTGGCCAGAGTGCATAATCCCAAGTTTAACCTTGAAGAAACATCATTCAAATGCAAAATGAGGAATTTCTACTTTAAAACATTAGCATACTCTTCGAAAAACGCCGAGGACATTCAACAAAGATTAGAGGCTTGAGCTCTGACAGCTAAATGCAAGGGTGCTGTAGGGAATGATAGGACCGGAGGGTATCAGGACAATTAACAGAACTGGAATACAGAGGACAGCTGAAGGTACACCAGTATGACAGAGCCTGAATTCGGTGACTATTGTGGTTATGCAAGGACGTCCTTGTACTCGGGACATATGCTAAGTACTAGAGGGTAAGGAGTAAACATGTGCACATGATGTGCATCAAACTCTCAAATGGGTAAGAGATGTATAAATAAATATATGTAGAAAAACAGTGGGGAAATATGTGGCTAAGATGGGGGCAAAGCTTATACACGAGCTTTGTTAACAACTTTTCTAAATTTATTCTAAAAAACTTAAAAAGCCAAGGGCTGAAGTGCCTGACTTAGTAACATCTCCAAATGTAATCCAACAGAGTAAAACAGTGAAGAGCCTGGATTCTACAGAGCCAGCCAACCTGGATGTGAGCTTGGGCAAGTTACCAAAGCTCTGGCTCTTTCCACTCAGGGTTGTTAAGACCAGAGCTTTGAACAGGACCTGCCCATGATAAACATCCAGAGGCACTGCTTCAAATAGATTCTCATTTTCAACTGATGAGAAAACATGGGAGAGCCTTTTGAAATAAAGAATGTTTTTCTAGGGCACGTGGCTGGCTCTGTTGGGGAAGCCAGTGATTCTCGATCTTGGGGTCATGAGTTTGCGCCCCACGCTGGGTGTGGAGCCTACTTTAAAAATCTGTTTTTCTCTTCAATGAGGCAAGGCATAAGGCCAACCTGCAAACTGTAAAGCTGACAAAATGTCTTTGATTCCTAGTCCTGACATTACAAACCCACCTACCATTTTTGTCCTTCTGGACTTGCCATTTAACTTGACTGTAAAATAACCCCACAAAGGTCATCAGTAACACCTACCCATTGACTTGGAAAAAAAGTTACCACTTCAAGTTTTGTGTATTCACCTGAATAGTCAGGGAACTTTCACCTATTTTATTTAGGTTTTCATTTTTTCAAATTCCAACCAGAAGCTAAATACAATTGGAAACCAGTAAGCACTAAGTTTTACTCCAAAGGAGTAGGATCATCCAGATTTACTCCATAAAAGTATGCAACCCTTAAGCAAAGCTTTTCTTCATTAAAAAGAACAAACAAAACTATACAGTAGTCTTTCCTTATGTTCATTGCACAAAATGAGTTCTGCTTTTAGAGCTTTGACACTGAATGGTTTTTAAACAATTTAAGATCCCAACTTTAGTAACTTTTTTCTACTCCAAAAAAACCCTCATAAGTTTTCCTTTAGGATGGTGTAGAAACCAGTATTTCTGCACAATTCACTGGATTTTCTTTCCTAGTAGTAAAAATCTCTTCTCTTTAAAACCAAAAAGGAAAGTCCTCTACCTATCATGGTTTCTGCAGCTATTAATGTATTTCTCAGTTTTATAGCTGCTTTAGCTACTTCAGACTCCAGATCTGCTTTAATGTGTAAACTGTATCCACATTCAGCAGAATACTCTCGTAAGAGCAACTTGGGGAAAGAGATCTGGAAATAAAATACATACATTTATGAGTACCAGGAAACAAACATGGCCCAGTAAAACAAGAGGCAAGAATGCCTACAATGAGATGCCTTTTTTTTTTCCATTTAAGATTTCTTTCCCATGGTTTGTATTTGTTATGTATTTTTTTGAACAACCACTTCTGGTCATTAGAATGAATCTGACAGTGCTCTGAACAACGGTGATTACAGCAAAGCTATTAAATTTTTTTTAAATGTTATTTATACCTTTTACATTCACTTCTCACCCTCTAAATACTGATGACAGATGTCAAAGAGGCAAAAACCAGCACAAATGGAAAGACCATCAAAATGAGTATCACCTTGTGCTTTCAGATACATTTAAGCATATCAGTGTACAATAGTCCTTTCATTTCACATTTTTAGTAAGATGCTGATGCAGTGCAGCAAATATGCAAAGCATCTTCTTTCACACAGTCCGTGCAGAAGACACCTAAATTTTTTTTAAGTTCTGAGACACAATTAAAAAAAAAAAAAAAAAATCCAGGATGAACGAGTTTCAAATGCATAGTGTTCTGTGCATGAGTCCATTTTCCTTTAAGTCTGAAAGAATAAAGTGTAAGAAAACAAGAAAAAAATGCTGCTGCACTCTCTGATCTTGTCCACTTTGCTGGCCAGCACCCTATTCTGGCATATAGGGGTGGAGGTGGTCCTCTACGGTGCCGACTGCCCAGTGGGTAAGCTGTTCCTGCGGCAGGTAGAGGCAGATGCTGCATAACTTGAAGATTGTAGCTTTGTTTTTTGGAGTCTGAAAGGGGAATAATTTTAATAATCTTAATAAGGCTTGAGCATAACTGATCAACTGTCACATGAAGTCAATCTCCCACAATTGTATTAAGCACTTAAGGACACAGTAACAAAGCATATAGAGTAAGGGAATAAATTTCGGTCTGTACCCACAGGGATCTCAATCTAGTCAGGAAGACAAAACCTTGCCATATAAAACACAGAAAGAATAAACATGATTATAAACTAAATAAATGTTTCGAGAACTTATTCAAAACAAAAAATTTAAAGTCTGGAAAGTTAAACATGGACAACTTGCTAATGGAAAGTAAGGTTAAAGGCATTTAGAGACCAATCTAAAAAGAGGTGTGAGGCCCTGTCTGTATACAGAAAAGAAACTAATGCAGTCAGAGTAGAAGTGAGGGAAACGATATCAAACAGGTAAAAAAAGACTGAAGCATAACCTGGGGTACAAGACTGGAAGAAAGCAAAGATATTACCATCACTATTTCACATCTGACTTATGGCAAAGCGTGGTCGGTGCCCTCACAAATCACTGCCTGCATAGTAAATGGAAGCTTTCCCCAGACCCGCCTTCAAAGTACTTTTCACCACAGCACCTCTTAAAAAAAAATAAAAGGCAAAAGCAGTCTATATATGTAATGAAGCTACACGTTATGCACGTATTTTTTTCATTTTCAGTGTTACAAGAACCTTACATATCATTTACTAAACAAAGAACAATGCTCACAGAAGTTACTGGTCTGAGACTTCATAGCCAGTAGATGGCTGCATGTGGATTGGAATCCAGACTCCAGGAATGTGCCTCTCTACCACTTGCCCATCCAAAATTATTTGGTCTAGGTCTTCTCATACACTTCATGTTACAATAAAGAGCACAAGATCTCTGCTACATGATGCTGATCAAGTTCTTTAGTTTCCTGATTTCCTCACCTATGAAATGGGGAGTAATAAAACCTACACCTCACTTGTGAGGGTTAAGTGAGCTCCTGACTTGTAAAGCTCTTCGCATCAGGTTCCTACTAATAGGCTCGGTGCTGGCCACTCTACAGTCCCCTCGTTCTTCTATGTAGCACAAATATGGCAACAGAGCTCTGGTTTATGAGGATCAAGAAAAGAAACTGAAAGAAGGGGGACCAATGCATCTACAGTGAGGGTGATTCCAGGCACCCCACTCTGCCCTGGGGATTGAGGCTTCAGGACAAAAACCAGGGCATTCCAGACAGACTGACTGCTGGTCACCCTACCTACACCCCACATTTAGCTTATGAGCTTACAATCTTCTTTTCATTAAAAGGATTGAAGCTATTTCCTTCAGAAAATATCTGACCTTGATAAAACAGGAGACAACTTATTATTTGACAAAGTAACTCCTTCAAGTCAGCAGTCATTTCTATATATTATTTATGGATCAGCAGGAAAAATCAAGTCTCTACATTAGTATACAGTCATTATTAAATTTTCTAAGACAAAGTCTCTGTTGTAGATTCCATAATACAAGTCAGTAGCCTGCTATACAGTATTATCTCAATAAATTACTCAAATTCAGTACACAAGTGGCCAAAAATGAAAAATAAGGCCGCTTGAAAACATCCACCATAGGGGCGCCTCGGTGGCTCAGTCGTTAAGTGTCTGCCTCCGGCTCAGGTCATGATCCCGGAGTCCCAGGATCGAGCCCCACATCGGGCTCCCTGCTCGGCAGGAGGCCTGCTTCTCCCTCTCTCACTCCCCCTGCTTGTGTTCCCTCTCTAGCGGTGTTTCCCTCTGTCAAATAAATAAAAATAAAATCTTAAAAAAAAAAAAAAAAAATCCACCATAGGAGAGCTAAGGTAAAGTAAAGGAAAAGAAAACCACCCAAACCCAACCGAGCCATGGTTTTGCTTTATGAAACACCTCCACTGACGTCCTTCTGTAATTCCCGCAGCTCTTATTTGCACCTGTAACACCATATTTACTTAACACTTTGTCACATGATACAAAGTCCATGTGTAACTTGCCAAGTGCACTTCAGCTCCTTGAACGCACAGTATGATTCACCTTCGCATTTTTTTTTACTACCCTGCATACTCTAAGTAAAAATAAACCCATGCTCTAAAATACAAAATCAGGGACACTTGGGTGGCTCAGCTGGTTAAGCATATGCCTTTGGCTCAAGTCATGATCCCAAGGTCCTGGATCGAGTCCCATGTCAGGCTCCCGGCTCGGCGGAGAGTTTGGTTCTCCCTCTCCTATTCCTGCTCTGTTTCAAATAAATAAATACAACCTTTAAAAAAAAAGCAAAAGCAAAATTAGTATCACCAATACTCTTCCAAAATCCTTTACTCCAACTGCCTCCTCAGAGAGGCCTCCTCTGGGGGCCCCATCAGGGCCGTCCCCCTGCACTCCGTAATGCAGCCCTGCTGCCTCCCCCAGCACGGGGCAGGAGTCCGCGTGGACAGCTCAGTCCTTTTCAATACTGTACAGGGCCTCGCACGTAGTGAGTCGGCACTCCTCTGTTGAATGAGTGGCGATGAAAATGCTATTTTCAAAGGTTAAATAACAAGGTATCTATTATAAATTCCAAGTGAGGATATTCAGGTTTAGGTGAATGAAAATAATGTTCCAGAGAATAAAACATAATCTGGAATACCTGGACTGCTTCAATTGGAAGTGCTCACCTGAAACACATGTGGACCTTATAAAGAGACACTTCATTCCTCTAGGTGTTTATATTTAAAAGGTCTAGGGCCAAAGCTTCTCAGAATAGAATGTGTTACTACCCGTCTAAGGATTTTGTTCAAAACACCAATTCTCTGACCGAGCAGGACCAGAGTAGGGCATGGGATTTTACAAATTTAAGAATCTGTTATGATCTGCTGACCTCGCTTTACCATTTGAAAAGCTCTATAGGAGCATTTCTTAAACTCTACTGCACATTAGAATCAGGACCTCTAGAAGCTCCTAGGTAGTTCTATGCAGCGAAATTTTAGAGCCACTGTTCCATGGTGAGGCCCAGGGTGTATTTGATTTTCAAATAACTTCAAAAATAATGCAGCGTTGAAGTGGCAGAATGACTAATACATAGAGAAGAGAAGATGCTAACGAGTAAGCATCTGAAACAAGCTGTTAAGCGGTTAAGTGAAGCTTACCTGCAGGTGCTGTCTGTCAATGAAGAGGAACACGGACTGGTTAGGGTTGTTGACGACGATTCCAGTCTTGTCCTTGCGGCTCAGGACATGCAGAAACTGGTTTTCATAGTCACCGTGATGAAACTCAAATTTGGCCTGAGGCAGAAATTCAACGATATGTGACTATAAGGACGTTACCCTGCCTGACACAGCTCCTGCATCCCTATGCTGACCGCCACCGCAGCCGATAGTGCCTACCTTCAATGTAATTCACTAAATCCAATTTAAAATTCAGTTTTTCAGTAACTCTAGCCACATTTCAAATACTCAATAATCCCATGTGGCCAGTGGCCACCATTCTGAACAGTTTACCAAGATGTATTCCTTCATCACAGAAGTTCTAGTGGATACCACTCTAGAATTTGACTTTCAAGAAAAACTCTGCATCAGAACGACTAGATCCTCATTCTCAATGATTTTAGGCCAAATTCTGTAAAATGAATTCTTCTTCTTCTTTTCTTTTTTTTTTTTTTTTAAGAGAGGGAGACAGAGTGCACACACGGGGCAGGGGTAGGGGGAGGCAGAGAGAGAATATCTCAAGCAGACTGCATGCTGAGTCCGATCTCAACACCCTGAGATGAATGACCCGAGCCGAAATAGAAGGTTGGACAATTAACCAACTGAGCCACCCAGATGCCCCTAAAACAAGACTTTTCAAATCTATTTGGCGCAAGACTCCCAACTTAGTACTTTAATTAAGCCCAAGGACATCTCCCTCCTTTCCATTACAAAGAACACCCACTATGGATCTTACTACTTGCATGACCTTGTACATATATACTGTGACTTTTCTAAACTTCAGCTTCCTCTCCTGTAAAATAAATGGGTTCTAATCCATCAGAACAGTTAATGAAAGAAACAGTGGGCTTTAAAGCCCACACCTGAAATACAGTTCCAGTCCTCAGAGATGGACTTGGGATACACGAACCCCTCGAAATGTTTTAAAATGTTATGCACATGTTGTGAAGAACTACTATCAAATCAGAACACTATTTTACTCTTCTAACATGAGGAAGATCAACTCTATCCTCCCACAAAATGTCTGTGGAGACCAAATGCTGGGTGAAATGACTAGACTAATGGGGAATTCAAGGAACAAAACTCTTAAAGAATCTCTTATTTAGATAACGCTGAATTATTTTAAAAAAAAAGGACTGTCCATTTGATTTTTATTCTCCCATTATTCTCCCATGTCAAAGATCACAGGAAATACTAACAGAAAAATCATGAGTTCCTCTTATCTAGAATTTCAGCACCCAGCTTTTCTTATAAACCATATCCCTAAATATGACTGTAAATAGGATATTCAATTATACCTCTGCACAGATATTTACTGCACTCTTGGTATATGAAAAGAATATTAAATAACAAAAAATGTGAATAAGGTTATTCCAACCTTAAGGGACTCTTACACTACCCAAAAGGACAAAGCACATGCAAATATGAAACCTAACTTGCTTCAGATCTTTCCCACAATAAGATGTCATTATTTGTAAAACCCTAAAAAATGGGTTATCTTCAAACTGCTTTGTGAAAAAGGGAAAACACTAAGAAAAGGTAATTTGGGAAATGCCATTCCTGGAACAGAACCAACATAAACACTAATGTGTCAAAATCAAAATACTGCATGGGGGACCCAAGTGGCTGTCGGTTAAGCATGACTCCGGCTCGATCATGATCTCCGGGTCCTAGGATCCAGTCCTGGCATCACACTCTGCTCTGCGCTCATCAGTGAATCTACTTGCCACTCTCTCTCTGCCCCTGGCTCCTGCTCCTGCACTGTCTCCCTAGTGAATATACAAAGATCTGGGAAGAAATAGTCCACACTCAAAAGAATACTCTAAAGTGGCATGAAAGCCACGCCCAGAAATAACCAAGTATTTGAATAGTGTGATGAAAAACTAACCTGTAGCCAACAGCATTTAGAGATAAAGAAGAAGTAAGAGCTATTTTAACAGCGCCTCCCAGTACTCCACAATACCCTGACTACAGCAGGAACTTACTGAAAAGCCACCTTTACTCTGGTTCCTGCTAAATCTCATTACTGTCTAGATTTTCAAGTGCTTCAAGACAAAAAAAATGTTTTCAAGTTAAGTTTACTTTTCCTTTTCTCATTTACCTTAAGAACAAAGTTATTTATATTTAAGCCTTCTCATTCAGGATACTCATTTATTTTAAATTACTGGGGAAGAAAATTCATCTTTTACACTGAACTTGTTTCCTACAATTGAACTCTAAATTACGGTATTATCTCTATACATAGTGCTTACATTCAGTCCATAATTTAAGGTTTTCATAATACAGGGCACTCCCCATGGTACAGAGTAGCAAATTGAGAGCATAAGCTTTACAGGATTTATGTCTTGACTGCCACTGACCTGCATGACCTTGGGCTGCTTACCTAATCTCTACCGGCCTCAGTTTCTTCCTTTGGAAAAGGAGATTCCTATCTGCACAGTTCTTGTTAAGAATGAAGATTAAATGTACATAAAGTATTCAGGAAATAGCCTAGCACAGTCAACACTCAATAAACAGCCACGATTTCAAAAAGTAGGACTTAATTTGAGAGTTTAAGACTGTTTTAACACAACTATTCCAAATACATCTCAGAGGGAAAGGTAGAGTATTAGAAATTGAAAAAAAAAAAAAATATGATGAGTAACTGACCAAAATTTTTCCAATAGAAATTCTGGAATTAAACAACAAGAAAAAAATCCTCCTCTCTCTGCTGCCTCACTGCCTTCTTGTGATTTGTCAAATAAATAAATAAAATCTTAAAAAAAAAAAAAATAGGGCACCTGGGTGGCTCAGAGGGTTAAAGCCCCTGCCTTCAGCTAAGGTCATGATCTCAGGGTCCTGGGATGGAGGCCTGTGTCGGGCTCTCTGCTCAGCAGGGAGCCTGCTTCCTCCTCTCTCTGCCTATTTGTGATCCCCCCCGTCAAAAAAATAAAATCTTTAAAAAATAAAAATAATAATAAACATCCTAAGAGTGACTCTAGAGAGCAGTTTCAGTTGAGGTGCAGTACCTGCCCTGATAGCTATAAGCATGCCTTACCACTCCTGTCTTCCTGCTTTTTATATTCAACTTATATTCTCCAGCCAGTTCATGTGAGTCAGATACCGTCCACAGCAGACAGATATGAATATATAATACTTTTACCTATATTTAGGCTATATGTTATCTTTAGAACTTATTTCTGTCAAGTGAATCGTAGAAGGAGGAACAATTATTTCAGCTGATGTGTAGGAACATTACCATGGGGACAGAGGGAGTATACCAACTTGTGTATCATACACAAAAACACCGTAAAGATGCTGGCATTCTAATATGTAGTTTAGTATGCTTAAAATGAATCTTTAAATGTCTTTACTGAGGTGTCAGATTATAAACAGAAGGATGATCACTGTAGAGTTATGAAATATATATGTATATATCTATACACACACAATAAAAAAAAGTTAGCAACACCTGACCTAGAACTAACCATAACACTCTGGTGGATATTACTGTACCTTCTCCTACGCATATAGAAGTACTATAAATAAAATTAGGATCATCGACACTTGGGCAAATGCTCTTAAAAACTGGTAATCGTCTAATGTATCAAGGGACAAGTCAGAAGTTAGCACAATGTCAAGGAAGATTACTTAAGAACGACTACCAGATTTACTTCTCTCCTGCATAGTTTTATACACAAATCTATTTTTGGAAAATGATTTTTTTAAGAGATTTTATTGGGGCGCCTGGGTGGCTCAGTTGGTTAAGCGACTGCCTTCAGCTCAGGTCACGATCCAGGTCAGAGACCCGGGATCGAGTCCCACATCGGGCTCCCTCTTCGGCGGGAAGCCTACTTCTCCCCTCCCTCTCTCACTCCCCCTGCTTGTGTTCCCTCTCTGGCTGTGTTTCTGTTAAATAAATAAAATCTT
>PITA01031248.1:0-15485 GCA_004023965.1 Spilogale gracilis
AGAATCACACTGACCAGTCAGGACCGTCTCTTTGGAGAGAGCAACCCCGCCTAGTCTCACAGGCTAGTTTTTATAGGGCAAAACTGCAAACCACAAACTGACTGCAGTCCTGTAGCTGCCTAGAGTTAATTTTTATCTCCATTGGTCAGGATCCAGGAGGTTAAGGGAGTTACATATGTTTTTACTGATTGGGCACCTCCACCTGGTCTGGCTTGCCCTTGTTTTCCTGGGCTCTATATTCAGAGTCAGGTCCTTGAAGAACAGGGTCAGCTTGTGTTCACTACATAAACAACAAAATGGCTGCTTGGACAAAATGGAGTCTGGCTAAGTAGGCCCTTACATTCCGCCCCCCCCCCTTTTCTTTGGGAATTAGTCAATTCCTTGATTCTTCTGCCACTTCTATGTCCTGTCCCCAGTCAGATGCTATAGTTTCACAACCCCAGTTCGTACAGTAGTCGTTGGAAGTTTTCTGACTACACTGGAGGGTCATGGTGGGGCACATATAAAAGAGGGCATAGGGATAGCAGGAGTTTACGGGGACCAAGGCACAGGTAGTTACATTGAACTGCATGGTCTGATGAGTCAGCCATTCACCACCCTGTACGACTTTTCACCCTCCTCTAGTTCCGTTTGTCTAATTTCCCATCTGTATTTTTCTGTTTTATGAGGTGACTCAGAAGCTCCCATATCTTTAGGCAACAATAAAAGCAGCAACAAAGTTACTGTCATTTGAGTCTTAGCTTCAGTCCATGGTCAGCAGGGTCCAATGGCAGTGGTGTCCATCTCGTGGGGGCGTCCTCATCCTCAGCTCATTTGACGTGACATGTGTGAATCCAGGTCGTGATGTCTTCTACTTTTACTGCCGTGGGGGTGGTCAGGATACAGTGAATGGTCCCTTCCAGCAAGGTTCCAAGTTTCCCACTTGGTGGTGGCATATCTAAACCAAGTCTCCGGGTCAGTAAGGATGTGGCTCTATCTCTGTTTCAGTGTAGGCAGCTCACATCCCTGCGTGGGCTCTCTTTAAGACAGACTGCAGCACCTGCAGTGACTCGAGTATAGGCTGGTCAGTCATTTCCACCAAGGTAACCTCTTGTAGCCGTGGGCAGAAGAGAAGGGGTCTCCCAAACATTATTTCAAATGGGGTAACCTTCTTTAAATAGGGTATGCACCACGCCCTAAGGAGGGTGAAGGAAGGAGATCCACCCATCTACCTCCAGTCTCTAGAATTAACTTCGTCAAAGTCTCTTTAAAAGTCCTGTTCATTCTCTCTGCTTGTCCAGAACTCTGGGACTGGTAGTCACAGTGTAGTTTCCAATTTGTGCCCACGGCCTTGGCCAACGCCTGTGAAACTAAACCCACAAATGCAGGACTGTTATCTGACCCGATTGCCAGAGGCGACCCAAACCTGGGAATTACTTCCTCTAGTAGCTTTTTGGCTACCATCCCTGCTGTCTCATGTTTGGTGGAGAAAGCCTCTACCCAGCCTGAAAAAGTATCCACAAAAACTAACCTGTATTTGTGTCCATACTTTCCCTGTTTCATTTCTATAAAATCCCCTTCCCAATAAACTCCTGGTTCCCTACCCCTCTCTCTTTTTCCTCTTTCCATCCTGGTTCCTCCTGTGTTTACCGCCTGACACTGAGCACATCTATCTACCACATCCTGAGCCATACATCCTAGCTTAGAGACCTGAAACTGTTTGCCCACAAGTTCCTTAAGTTTGCGTGTCCCTAAATGAGTGCTCTGATGTATTTGCCGCACTAGCTTTTTTCCTAGTCTTTGAGGAAGAACTAATTTTCCTGTCCTGGTCTTAGCCCAGTCACCTTCATAGTCCAATTTAGCCCATTTTTGTAAGTATTTTAAGTCTTCCTCTGAATAGCCTGGCTTTTCTGGTAGGGCTGGAGCCGGAAGTGCAACTAGTGCTTGTGCTGTTTCTCGGGCTGCTCGTTTTGCGGCTTGATCCGCTAACTGGTTTCCTTTTGAGACCAGATCAGCCCCCTTTTGGTGTCCCGGGCAATGCATAACAGCTACCTCTTTCGGGTCCCAAGTAGCCAGCCCAGAGGAGAGCCAATATTTCTTCTCTATTTTTAATTCCTTTTCCTTCTGCTGTTAATAGGCCCCTTTCTTTATAAATAGCCCCATGTATATGGAGAGTAGTAACGGCATACCTGCGGTCCGTGTAGATGTTGGCGGACTTACCCTTGGCCATCTGCAGTGCTCTGGTGAGCGCGATCAACTCCGCTTTCTGCACCGAGGTTCCATGTAGCAAGGCCGCCTTCCAGAGCTCCTGATCAGGAGAGACCACCGCAGCCCCCACATACCTCTTCTCATCGGCCATGTAGCTACTACCATCTGCAAACAGAGTCATTTCCACATCCGGGAGGGGTGTGTCTCTGAGGTCCGCCCTTGTTCTTGTGACCTGGGTTAGGACCTCCCCACAGTTGTGTGGGCAGTCGGCCAGCTCCTCTGGCAGCAACATAGCTGGATTTAGCACCACCGGGGGCCAGGAAGTCACTTTCCGGTCATTGAGGAGGAGGGCCTGATACCCTGTTACTCAGGCGTTTGTCATCCACTGGTCTGGTGGGGTCCGGAGGAGGCCCTCAATAGCGTGAGTGGTAGTCAGGATGAGATTTTGTCCTAAAGTTAATTTACTTGCATCCTTGACCAGGAGGGCCGTAGCAGCAATTATGCGGAGGCAGGGGGGAAACCCAGCCGCTACTGGATCTAGTTTCTTGCTGAGATAGGCTACTGGCCTTTACCAGGGCCCCAGAGTCTGAGCCAAAATTCCCTTGGCCACCCCTGCCTTTTCATCCACATATAAGTGGAAGGGCTTGGTGATGTCTGGGATGGCCAGTGCTGGGGCACTCAGTAAGGCTGTTTATAATTCCTGAAATGCTCCTTCTGCCTCACTGTCCACTCCATTGTAGTAAGTCCTCCATTAGTCAGCTCATAGAGGGGTCAGGCAATCTCCGTGAACCGTGGTATCCGCAGTCTGCAGTAGCAATTTCCCCAAGAAATTCCCTCAACTGTCAGGGCAAGGCAGGGTGGGGGTATCGGGTGATCACCTGTTTCCTGGACTCAGACAGTGAGCGTACTCCCTTGCAGAGGTCAAAGCCTAAATACGTGGTGTGGCTCCGACAAAGCTGTGCTTTCTTTCCTGACACCTGATACCCTTTTTCTGTAGACTATGTAAAAAAGATGTCCTCCGCCCCCCCCCCATGCCCCTGCAAGCATGACTCACAGTCCTCAGCAGCTATTAGCAAGTCATCAACATACTGTAACAGAGTGACTCCCGGGTTGGAGCTCCTGTACTCATGTAAATCTTCAGGTAGAGCTTGGTCAAAGATGGTGGGTGAATTCTTGAATCCTTGGGGAAGTCTTGGCCAGGTGAGCTGGCCCTAGAATCCCTCCTGTGGGTCAGACCACTCAAAAGGAAAGAGGGGCAGAGACTCCCTTGCCAGAGGTATGCAGAAAAATGTATCCTTGACATCTAGGATGGTATACACAGTTCCCTTGGGGCCCAGGAGGGAGAGGAGGGTATAGGGATTAGGCACTGTCAGGATATCTTCAACCCGTTTGTTAACTTCCCACACATCCTGAACGGTTGGTCTTCCCCAGTCTCGGCCTTTTTGATGGGCAGCAAGGGTGTGTTCCATGGAGATTTGCAGGGGACTAAGATCCCATCTCCCAGAGACGGTTAATATATTTTCTGATCCCTTCCCTTGCTTCCCAGGGGAGGGAGTACTGCTGGACATGACTAGCCTTGGCAGTCATTTTTAACTCTACCACTACTGGAGGCCATCCCGTGGCCAGGCCGGGAGGCTTTCCTTCTGCCCAGACTTTGGGAAACTCAACCTGCAGGGTTTGGAGAAGGCCTCCCTCCTGTGTCTCCTCTGGTTTTGAGACTGGCTCAGAGAGGAGGTGTTCATCTACTGTTGACACAAGCATCTGCACAGAGGGTTGCCCCAAAGTCATAGTCATGTCTCCCTCTGAGAACCGAATGCCAGCCTGTAAATTATGGAGGAGGTCTCTTCCCATCAGGTTATCCGGGGCATTAGGAAGGACCAGGGATCGATGTTTAATGATTCCAGAGGCCAAATTTAAAGTCCTCTCTGTTGTCCATTTATGTCTTTCTGTGCCATTTGCCCCTCGTACCCAGGTTTCCTCTCTAGATATTTTTCCCATAGGCCTTAGTAACGATGAAAATTGGGCTCCAGGTCCACCAAAAAGTCAGTTGGTTTCCCCTCCACCTCAATTCTAACCCAAGGTTCGGGGAGGGGTTCTAAGCCACAGCCCCTTCAGCCCTTGGTGGCCAGCATTGCCGTTTTTTCTTAGGACATTCCCTGGCCCAGTGCCCTTTCTTTTTGCAGTAAGCACACAGATCTGAATCTAAGTCTCCCTGCTTGCTTTCTGTGCGTTTAAGCTTTTCCTTCCACTGACCATCTCCTATCTGCCTCTTCCCTTTCTACTGGCCTCTTTCCCCCTATCTCTTTCCCTACTCATGTAATGCCAAAACGTTAGCATTTTCCTAGTCTGCCTTTCATCCTCTTGTGCATCCCTGTTGTTGAACACCTTTTCTACTATGCCCACTAATTCAGTCAAGTTTTTTCTTTCAAACCCCTTAATTTTCTGTAGTTTTTTTCTTGTGTCTGGGGCTGACTGGCTAGCATAGGCCAGGTTAATTGCTCTCTGGTTCTTGGGTGCCTCAGAGTCGATCAGGCTGTACATTTTATAGGCTTCAATAAACCTTTCCAGAAAAGCCCCTGGGGACTCATCCTTACCTTGAGTCACTGCACTAATCTTGGATAAATTTATGGGCCTCCTTGCAGCCGCCCGGAGTCCCCCCAACAGGTCTGGTGGTAGAATTGAAGACTCTCCCTACCTTCATCAGTGTTTGGGTCCCATCTGGGGTGTTCCTTTGGACATAGTCTTCCATTTCCTCGGGAACTCAACCAAGCCTTTCGATTATCACCTTATGTGTCCCCCTCATAATACAATCCCTCTCCTCTGCATTAAAGAGGGCCATAAGGAGTTGTTGGATGTCCATCCAGGTGGGCTGGTGGGTAAGGAAGACTAAGGGTCTAAGGAAGTTTCTAAGAGCTGGTCAAATCCTGGGGTGGGCAGAGAAAGGCTTATGCTGGGCTTTCCAGTTATAGATGTCAGAAGAGGAGAAAGGAATATAGGCTAGGTGGGGGTGCCCTCGCCTGTCCAGTGGAGCCACCTCACAGAGAGGCAGCATTGGTGCCATTGGAACCAGAGGGGTAGAGGACAGCAGAGGGGGGGTAAAGGGAAGGAGAAGGATCAAGGAGGTCTTTCTGCTCAGCGGGCCCATAGGCAGACCCTGACCATGTATGCAGTGGGCTAGTAAGGGTGTCGCGGTCTCGGGACTGGGAGTTAGGTCTAGGGGATGGATGGGGAGGGAGTCCAAATCCTCCATGTTCGATGGAGGTAGAATGGTCTTTTCAGACTCCCTCTTATCTTCCATTTCTGGTTTTGGAGATCTGACCTGCCTCAAAGGGAGAGAAATGGTTTTGTTAGCGGGGGGGAAGGTGAGGTTTTAGCCACAATTGTGGCTCTTCCACCAAGTATCACCAGGCCACGATGTACGGTATTTGGTCTCAATGGAAATCAAACACCTTACTCTGGGTAGAATAGATCTGGGCCAAGATCAAGATTCCCTCCGGTGGCTGTCCTATAAAGAAAGTGGGCCATTCCAACTGGCAGAGTGTTTTTAGTTTTCCTGGATCAACTTTGTCACCTGACTGGGTGGCTTTACCTTGGAAATCCTTAAAATGCTGGAGAACAAGATTTAGGGCTGTCACAGGTCCCTTACTCTCTGTCTGCCCCATCTCTTCATGTACAACAAACAACACAAGAAGTAACAGGAAGACAAGACAAAGACAACCACAAACATAGTGGCCCTTTATAGACAAGGTATTAAGTCTAAAAACATACAAAATATATTCCCAACTCAAGAACACAACCTGCCGCTGGAGGGGATTTTCTCAGTCTCCTGACTGCCTAGGGGGACTCGAACCTCCTGGCGACCTATTAGTGGAGGGATGGGGCATCCCCGCATCCACTCCAGCCCTGGGGAGCAATACTGCGTTCAGTTTCTCCCTGGTGGACCACTCCCCTGGAGCTCCGCAAACACAAAGACAACAGAATCTCAAGATCTTACCTCCAGAGGCTTTTCCCCAAAATTCTGATACTGGCTCAATCCTTGTCAATTGTTCCCAGATGAGCCCCCAGATATTGGGGTCCTTGATCAAAGGAATGAGGCTGATACAAAGCAAAAGTCAAGCATAGCTTTATTTCATGCCAAGCATTGAGAATCACACTGACCAGTCAGGACCGTCCCTTTGGAGAGAGTGACCCCGCCTAGTCTCACAGGCTAGTTTTTATAGGGCAAAACCACAAACTACAAACTGACTGCAGTCATGTAGTTGCCTAGAGTTAATTTTTATCTCCATTGGTCAGGATCCAGGAGGTTAAGGGAGTTACATATGTGCTTTTTACTGATTGGGCGCCTCCACCTGGTCTGACTTGCCTTGTTTTCCTGGGCTCTATATTCAGAGTCAGGTCCTTGAAGAACAGGGTCAGCTTGTGTTCACTGCATAAACAACAAAATGGCTGCTTGGACAAAATGGAGTCACTCTGGCTAAGTAGGCCCTTACACTAACAAGGAAGAAAGTGGGCAAGGAGAGAGCACAGAGTACAAGGAAAGCCGCCCACTTCCAAAAGAGAAATGCCTGCTGAAAGACCTTGGCTATATGCCTGGACCAGGTTTAGTGAGACTGCCGTCGTAGGTCACTTGATCCCACACTGGCTCAGCGTGCACCAGTAGGCACAGCGTGCTCTCCCGTGTGTCTGCCCATGAACCCTGGACGCATGTACGCACACTTACACTACGGCCAGAAACATGGCAGCCCAGTGACAGAGCACAGCCCCTTCCCTGCTTGGGATGAAATCTGCCAGCATGCTCTCAGTGTGGGGAAGGAAAAACCACTTCTTGCCAAGCTGGACCTGGTTGCATTGTATATAAGACCACCGTTCCTGTGAGCGCACTGGACAGGAGTGCAGAATGTGCCCCTGGTCCGGGGAGATGCCAGCTTGGAGCCTGGTCCCGGAGAGCCCCCAGACTCAGCCTGCCCTCGGGGTCCCCAGCCTTGCTGTAGACCTTCCATCCGCACAGTCTGCAGGAGTGTGGCAGAGCCTGTGCTCTACAGAACCTTTGCCAGTCATTTTTTAAATACTCTTTGGCCCAGATAGGGTCTAGGAATTCATCAGCGCTGTCTGGTGCGCTCCTGATGAGAGAGACATGTGTGTCCATGGCCACAGAAGGACCTGAGAGGCTGGAGAGCCAGCCAGAGTACTCGGAGGTGCCGCTCAGCCTCCAGTTTAAAACTCGGGATGGGCATTTTCTCTCTGTGTGCACTTGGTCTTAACAGAATTATTCAGAATATTTTGTTGACTGAAGTAATGAATTTGGACCCGTAGTGAAAGCCCTCTCTCTGGCTAGCCTGCGTTGTAGCAAAGGCTCCTGACTGGCCAAGTGGGGAAGAGCGGGGAGGACGGCACCACCAGATATCTCACTGGGGCCAGGAGGGAGGAGAGCACGAGTGCCACTGAGCATGAGGAAGAGATCAAAGGAGAAGTGGAAAGAAACCTGTTTAAGAAGAAGGTTAAAATCCAGAAAGACCATGAGGACTCCCTAGAATGAGGGATTGAGATTAAGGGATGAGAAATGTAGACTTTCTGTAAAACATGGAACCAACTTCTTTGTCCCCGACAATCACTGTTCTCTGGACAAGAGATAAAACATAAAAGGACATCACAAATGAGCTAATATTAGAACACGACAGGGTGCATAGTCTCTGGAGTGCGTCTGTTAAATAAATAAGAAGCTCTAATGACCAAAATCATAGATCAGTGAGGTAGACAGTGAACGAGCAGTTATATTTATCACCAAGCAGTGGGGCAAATCTCCTAAGAGAGTCACAGAAGGATTTGGAAAGGGAGAGTATGTTCAGCTAGGCTGACCAGAGCAGGCTTCGTGGAGGGGGCAGTATCTGGTCAGACCCTTCATGGGGAAACAGGAATGATTCTGGAACAGGGTGTCCCATCCCTCATCACCTCATGGGCTGTGGCCACAGCCTCCCTCTGGATCTCCCAGCCTCCTATCCCTTCCTTCCCAGTCAGACTTCATATAGCCTCCAGGGTGTGCCTCTGGTTCAAACCCCCACCACCTCACCTGCCATGTACCAGTGTTAGGCCATACATCCATCTACTGCTTTTGTAAACTTTAGCGTCTTCCAGTTTGCACCACAGTTGCTTATTTGTATTTATTCTCCCCCAACAGACTTTGAGATTTTGACAGAACAGACAATTGGTTGTTTATTTTTCCACGTAAGCATTTAACACTGTCCTTGCACATCACAAAACTGAAAGGAAGGGAGGCAAGAGGAGTAGGAGAGTAGAAATGTTGCACTCTGGCTAATAGAAAAGATTGTACACTTAGAAGTAGTCTGAGCAAATCTGAGTATTGAAATCAAGCATGGAACAGAGAACATTTTGAGGAAGAAGAGGTGAAAGTTAAGGGTCAGAAGCAAGTAGGAGTTCCCAGGTTTGGGAGCAAGAGTCCTGGACAAGGACCTGGAAAGGGCATGCCCATGGAGGACAGGCCTCCCAAGCAAGGGTATGCAGCTCCATCAGTGCTACAAGGTGTAGAGCAGGTGGAGAATGGGGAGACCTCTGGATTTATGGTTCAGTGGTCAGGTGGATGGAGAGAGTAGCATTCTTGGTGCGGCCAGGTCAGGAGTTAGTTGAAGAGACACAGGCAGAGGCCACTGGAGTGGAGGGTGGAGGAGACAGAGGACTGGTGCTTCAAGGCGATGGTGAAGCTTGGTGGAGACAGTTCCTTTTGAGCCATAGGAGAGCCACGCACTTTGCAAGGCCTCAAGGAAGAAGTCAGTGGCCAGGGAGAGCCTGAATAGGCAGGAAGGTTCAAGGGACGAATAGAAGAGATGGAGCAGGATTCCCAGGGGACCAATGGGGTAGAGGCCCCAGGGAGCAGCCAGGAGAGCAGGAGCCACTGCCAGCCGTCCAGGTCAGAGAGTGGTTAGTGTGTGAAGCCAGAGGCCCTTCCCAACTCTGGTATGAGACTGAAGCTTGCAGAGCCGTGGCTTTTGTCCCTTGCCCCTGCTTGGTGACCTGGGGATGGAAAGAAAAAGACTGCAGGCTGAATTAGAGGCAGGAACAAGAATAAATAGATAATATCCTATCAGAGCAGAGTAAGGGGTGGCGACTGTCAGGCCACCAAGAACAACAGTACTAACTCAACCCAGACGTCTGTGTGCATTGCTGTGACATGGACCCTGCCTTCCCCTTGCCAAGGAAGACATTGAAGGCAAAGTAGAAAAGGGCCAGGGGCCAGGTGTATGGGGTTGCATTCATGTATGTATGTATGCATGTATGTATTATGTTCAGTTAGCCACTGTATAGTACATAATTAGTTCTTGATGCAGAGTTCAGTGATTCATTAGTTAAGTATAACCTCCTGTGCTCATATACCCACTACCCTGTTACCCCCTCCTCCCACTCTCCTCCCCCCCAAAACCCCCAGATTGTTTTTTGGGGTCCATAGTCTCTCATGGTTCATCTCCCTCTCTGATTTCTCCCCCTTTGGATTTCCCTCCCTTCCCCTATGGTCCCCCATGCTATTGCTTATGTTCCACATGTGAGTGAAGCCATATGGTAGTTGTCTTTCTCCGTTTGATTTGACTTATGTCACTTAACATAATCCCCTCCAGTTCCATCCATGTCAATGCAAATAGAGGATATTCCTCATTTCTGAGGCTGAGCAATATTCCATTGTGTGTATGGACCCCATCTTCTTTACCCATTCGTCTGCTGAAGGGCATCTAGGCTCCTTCCACAGTTTGGCTAGTGTGCCCATTGCTGCTACGGACATTGGGGGGCATGTGGCCCTTCTTTTCACTACATCTGTATCTTTGGGGTAAAGACCCAGTAGTGCAGTTGTTGGGTCATAAGGTAGCTCTGTTCCTAACATCTCGCTGCATCTCCCCCTCTTACATTGCTAGTGGGGCGGCACTTCTGTCCGTTTTGTGTGGTGACAGGCAAACATTCCGAGAGGCAGGCTCACGGCGAACCTTCAGATTCAGCGTACTTTTGATACACCCGTGAGAAGCCACTGTTTAATCTCTAGGTTTCCTTGAAGAAAGTAAGCTTGTTTCTCTTTTCTGTGGCTGAAGGTGATAAATTTTCCTCATATAAATATGAAAATACAGAAGAGTTGGAAAGAGGGACGGCAACCCACAGTGTTCCCTTCCAACGACAAGCATTGTGGACACAGAAGAAAATTCAACAAAACCTAACGGTTTTGAAGGCACTGTTTCTCTCCTTTCTAGAACATTAAGGAAAACAGCTGTAGCTGATTGTGGTGTCATTCTCTGCAAAAGGAAGGTTTTGCTTACGATTTTTAAAAAAGAAAAACAATGTGTATACAAATCCAAGTGAATCGGGAATCACATAGTATGTACTAGCCCAAAGTGACAGGCTTATGTTAAAGAAATCTTATCTATTTATGTACTTACTTTTATCTTGTCCCAGAAAGTATTCCGTGGGCGGAAGGTGGCTTTAAAATGTGCATGTAGGAACAGCTGCATTTAATATTTTGTGGAGCATCATCTCTTTGATGCATCTTTAAATGAGAAAGGCAAGTCCCCTAAAGAAAAGTAATAGTCTCCCTAAAAAGGCTCCCGGGTTCTCTTTCCTACTCCCTCACCCACCCCGGCCTTCGGCCCCTCTGTAAAGTGTTTTCTGTGTGGGATACGCCAAAGGTGAGACTGGACAGGGGCTGGGATATTTTGCATGCCCTTGTGTCTTTACCCACAGAGAAGGGTCCTCCTCCTGCAGCTGAGGGCCAGCCTGCTCCACCCTGGATCACCATCGCTCGGCAGAAGCGACGAGGGACTTTGGACCAGCCCCCCAACCAGGAAGACAAGCCCGGGGCCCGCACCTTGAAGTCTGAAATAGGGAAGCAAGCCAAGGCATCCGAGAGAGCCCAGGTGCTTAGAGGAAACGCTTTCTGTCTCTGTAGGTACTGAGGGGACCAGGCAGCTAGAGCTGGGGCCCGGCACCCCACGCATTCTGCAAGAACCCTTGCCCGTTATGATTGCTCATGCCTGCCCCCTCTGTGTGCTGGGCTGTTAAAAGTAGCTGGATTGCTGAGGCAGTGGAGACAGCTCTCTGCCCCCTGCCTCCTAGGCAACGCAGCTCAGCATCTGGGGAAATGGAACGGGGCTAAACAAACTTCTCAGACGTGTGGTGACCATGTCAGCAGCTCCATCTTGGCTTGTTGTACGGTGATGGACGAGCCCGGCTTTTGCTGCTCTGCTGGCTGCCTGCTGGGGCTCCTCGTTCCTCGCCTGGAGCTGGAGGGTTGGGACCTGGGTCTCCGCTTCTCACTCGACTGAAGTAGTGTTCTCAAACCGACTACGCTTCGAAGCAGAATGAGACCCACAGCTTTTGTATTCCCCTAATAGCCACCATGATAAACGCATAGGGTGTTTCAGCCATGTGAGGAAATGAGCCTGAACCTGTAGTAGGACTTGCTTCCCTTCACTGGAACAAAACTTCCATTGTACCTACTCCTGAAAACCTTCCTGCAGGCTAGGGGAATTTATAAAGCAAATATTAACCCATCATCTTGGGGCATCCACATTCATACCAGGTATTACAAATCTCCAAACTGTTTCACTTTGGCACAGTTCACTGTGACTTTTAAACAGAATCCCTGCCATCCAACATGCGGGGCTGCCAGGTGTGGGGACAGGGCAGAAGCCATGATGTCTTCGTGGGCTGAACACAAGGCCCCACGCCAACCTGAGTCTGCCATTCTAAAGGCCCCTCTCAGCAAGGGCACAAATCAGAGAGTACCAGGGCACGACTCATCTTTGTCTAGAAATGCCGTAGCCCATTGCCTTTAGTCATGTCTGCCCCTGTGGGACTCTCAAGTGACCAAACAGCATGTGTCTCTCTTGTGTCTTAATAGGAACCCGTGAGACAAGCTGACTTTGTCCGCAGCAAGTCTTTCCTGGTGGCGCCTGCCAAGCCTCCTGGGGAGCAGAGGCAGGGGACAAGGCTCTGCCTCCAGGAGGGCCTGCAAAGAGGAATCTCGTTGTCCCATCAGAACTTGGGTATGAAGCCTGCAGGCAGTATCAAACACTGAAATGCGTTTCTGGGATTAGTCCTACTCTTTTTTGTTTGTTTGTTTGTTTTTCTTTTTCCAAACTACTTTGCCACATTGATTTTATTTTTAAACAGCTTTTACTGACATGTCATTTAGGTGCCATAAAACTCACCTGTCTTAAGTGTACAATCCAGCAAGTATATATTGACAATGAGAATATATTTACAGACTTGTACAACTGTCACGATCAAATTTTGGACCACCTCTCTGATCCTAAAAAGAAACCTCCTGCCCATTTACGGTCATTCACTGTTCCCAGCCCCAGCGCTGGGTAACCACTAATTTACTTTCTGTCTCCATATGACTTGTCTTCTGGGAATATTTCTCATAAATGGAGTCATAAGATATGTGTTCTTTTGTATCTGGCTTCTTTGACCAAGCATATTGTTTTCAAGATTCATCTCTGTTGTCACATGTATTCATATTTTTAAATTTATTTTTCACTGTGGTAAGATATAGACAATGAAATTTACCATCCTAGCCATTCATCCGTATACACTTTGGCAGTGTTAAGAATATTCACACTGTGGTGCAAACCAATCTTCAGGGTTCCTGCAGTTTTATTCTGGAAATTGCTTTCACCTCACTGCGTTGCTGGAACCATTTTTGAGCCTGCTGTTCTGAAGTCTATTACATAAATTATTCTACGCCTAAGTCTTCTTTACATGTTTACGCATTAATGGGTTTTATGTTTGAGGCCACAGTTAAGACCTTGACGTATATTTTAAACACAAGAGGCTGAGGTGGAAATCCAAACTCATTTCTCATGTTTCTGTTTGTTTTGTCTTCTTTCCAGCAGCTCAGTCTGCAGCGATGACAGAGAAGGAATTGCATCAGCTGAAGAGAGCCAGTTATGCCAGTGCTGATCAGCCATCCTGGATGGAACTTGCCAGAAAGAAATCTCAAGCTTGGAGTGACATGCCCCAAATTATCAAATAGGCTGACAGCCTGCTGCTAAAGAATGTCCACTACCTTGATGGGTCACTGAGTCGAAAACTGCCAGTAAATGAAGGCAAACAAACTGTGAAACCTGAAGAGTGATTTTGTCATCAAGTTAGGGGAGAGCGAGCTTGGGGAAGAGGAAGGAACCAGGCCAACAAAGACAGACACACAGCCACAATCCTGGGCCAGAGGTGCCCTAAAACAAGAACACCATTGAAAAGGGCCAGGAACAAGGTCCAATGCCCAAAGGTATGAATGTGAGGCTTTGAGAATCGCCTTGATAAAGAGGGCTGGGACAGGAGGAGAGGGGCAGTGAACCATGAATGCCTAGGTCAGGAGCACCTGCAAGGCCAGAGAAGGTGTGTCACCTTCTCCTGGATCTCACCCAAGATCAACCTGTGTCTCCGGTTCTCATCTTGCCTGTGGATCCCATCTTCTCCTTTAATGTTCACTATAAGGCATGACATTTTTGGTAAAACAGGGATGCCATTTCCAAGAGCAGCTATAAAACCGTCTTCCTGAAGATAGTCACTCTAAGAAGGAGTGGAAGGAACATAGCCAGGTTAATCAATTCACAGACTGTTTTCAAAAATAATTTTTAAACTTTTCCACAAGGCATCTGTGTCCTTAACCATTGCACAATGCATTGCCTGTTCAATAAAAGGTTTCAAACATGCCTCTGTCATATGTGTAAATATTCTTTCTATTGACACTTGGAGAATGTCCTCCAGCAATGAGTGAAATGCAGTGTGTAGAGTTTCTGTGCGCGCGTGTGTGTGTGTATGTATGTGTGTGTGCAATTCAGTGTTTGTAGTGTAGAATTTCAGTCGGGTTGATTTGGGGTTTTTTGAGGTTGTTTTTTCCATAAAATTTTAGTATTTATTTTTGGAAATCAGAAGATAATGTAGGGTTTTTTTTTTCTGTTTCATCTACTTGTGCAACACCTTAAAAATATAAAATTTCTAAAAAGTTGTAATTCTTGAGAATCAAATTAATTTGCACATTTCTGTTGAAAACTAGGTTATCAGTGTATTAGCTAGGATGATCCGTGAATGTAGAATGTGGAGAAACCAGCAGAGGAAGAGTGTGTATTTAGGATCTCAGAATTGTGTCTCAGTTATATAATACCTCTGTTTTTTGAAAAGATTTTATTTATTTATTGGACAGAAACACAGCTAGAGAGGGAACACAAGCAGGGGGAGCGAGAGAAGGAGAAACAGGCTTCCTGCAGAGCAGGGAGCCCGATGAGGGGCTCAATCCCAGGACTCCAGGATCGTGACCTGAGCAGAAGGTGGTCGCTTAACCAACTGAGCCACCCAGCCGCCCCTAATGCCTCTATTTTTAAAAATATTTCCGGGGCGCCTGGGTGGCTCAGTTGGTTAAGCAACTGCCTTCAGCTCAGGTCATGATCCCGGAGACCCGGGATCGAGTCCCATGTCGGGCTCCCTGCTTGGTGGGAAGCCTGCTTCTCCCTCTCTCACTCCCCCTGCTTGTGTTCCCTCTCTGGCTGTGTTTCTCTCTGTCAAATGAATAATAAAATCTTTAAAAAATATATATATTTCCAATTTTTTCCTTTGAAGAAGCTAATTTTCATAAAAATATGTACAACTAGGAGCATGTAGCCCCCCAAATCAGTAATACTTTATAGATACTGTAATTCAATTTTATATACCCTGAGTTCTACTTTTATGATATTTTCTATCCTCCTGAATAATTATTTTTTCTAGCTGTTAGAACTACATTTGATCTTGATTAACTAGAACTTGATCAAGCCTGCCTTTATTGAAAAAGTCCCTGAAGAGCTCTTTTTTCCCCTAACCTGATTGATTTATGAATTGCATTCTCTTAGAGAACATCAATACTGAATGCCATGGCAAGTGTGCTCTGAACAAGAACTCTATCCATCTAGAATTGCTCCAACAGCTTACACATAAATAATTTTGACTAGGAAAAAAATTGCATTGACTATTACTATCCCAAACCACCATTTCCCTTATTAGCAGTATGTTTCAGATGAACAATTTTGAGGCAGGTAGATTTGACCATAAGATCAAAAGTATTTGGTTCAGCTTCTTCAAATAGAGGTTGGTATTCTTGGTGTTTCGGGACCTGGTTGCATGATCTTTGGCACCCGGCAAGTTAGAAAGGTATAGATTTTTAAGACACTGGGAGAATTCAAGGGGTAGGGGTGGTAGCCCTGTGCCTGCCCCCCCCCACCCGTGCATGAAGGTTGTGATCTTCTGCCATCACAGGAGAAGCTGAGACAGTG
>PITA01031250.1:0-15488 GCA_004023965.1 Spilogale gracilis
GGGAGTGAGAGAGGGAGAAGCTTTATTTATTTGACAGAGAGAAACACAGTCAGAGGGAACACAAGCAGGGGGAGTGAGAGAGGGAGACGCAGGCTTCCCGCCGAGCAGGAAGCCCGATGTGGGGCTCGATCCCGGGTCTCCGGGATCATGACCTGAGCTGAAGGCAGTCGCTTAACCAACTGAGCCACCCAGGCGCCCCTTTAGCTCTTTTCTTATTCAGCATCCTAACTCTAGGCAGTTTCATCCACATCTATGACTATTTTCCACCTCCGTGCAAATAACTGACAGATTTATGTGTTCTGTCTACTTGTCCCAAATGTCAGAATTATGTATATCTCAAGAACATTTCAGACTTTGCCATGTCCAAGAACAGACTCATATTCTTTTCTTTCTGATCTTGGTCCTCTTTCTTCATTCCTTATTTCCAGTGAATCCACCACAGTCCACTTGTCATCCTTGATATTCCTTGATACACCTCCCCATTCTCACTGAGAATGTCTATCATCATTTCCTTTTGGTTTTGTCTCTTAAATATTTCTTGGGATGCCTGGGTGGTTCAGTCGGTTAAGCTTTTTTTTTTTTTTTTTTTTTAAGATTTTATTTATTTGACAGAGAGAAACACAGCCAGAGAGGGAACATAAGCAGGGGGAGTGAGAGAGGGAGAAGCAGGCTTCCCGCCGAGCAGGGAGCCCGATGTGGGGCTCCATCCCAGGTCTCCGGGATCATGACCTGAGCCGAAGGCAGTCGCTCAACCAACTGAGCCAGCCAGGCGTCCCAGAAATAATATATCTTAAAAAGATATATTTCTTAAATCATATCCTTCTCCGTCTCCAGTGTCACCATCTCAGTCCAAGTCACTGTCATTTCTCATAGTCTACAGAATTGCTTATTTTATTTTATTTTATTTTATTTTATTTTATTTTATTTTATTTTATTTTATTTGTTTGCCGGGGGAGGGGCACAAGCAGGGGGCTGCGACAGGAAAAGGGAGAAGCAGGCTCCCCGCTGAGCAAGGACTGTAACACAGCACTCAATCTCAGGACCCTGGGATCATGACCTGGGCCAAAGGCAGATGCTTAAAACAACTGAGCCACCCAGGCGCCCTCCTCCCCACCATGTTACCTTGTTAATCTCATTTATCCTATAGTTCTGAACTCACACAGTATTTTCTTGAGAAAGCCTTCTCTGACTTTCCAGTAAGAGACAAGTTCCTTGATTATGAGCTTTAGAAAACTAAGTTTCTTCCTTCATGATACTTGATTTATTTTTAACCACACATTCACTTATCTGATTAGTCTTTCTCAACCACTGGATTACAAAGTGCTGAGCCTGTTACATTTTTGCTTACTATGATACTCCAAGGCCCATCACAGTTTCTGGCACATGGAAGGTGTCCAGTAAATAATTTGTTGAATGTTCATGGATAAATACATCATTCTTTCAACATTCAAAATTCTGAATGCCTTGTATGAGCTAAGCACTGTGTAAAAATGAGGGGTTTAGCAAAAGCTCTGCACTTTTATTTTCATGGCAGAAGATTGGCTGATAGGTTATAAAAGCTTAAAAAGCATAAGAGCACACTTGGTACTAATTTATTTTAATTCTGCCCCAAACTGTCTAAAATAACACTTGGGGATATAAGAGGTTAATGGATTTTAGATCTTCACAAGGGGCACTCTTGCTGAAATCACGTTCATTCCAATTAGGGTTTTATATAAATTCTTCCCCCAGACTCCCATAGTTTGCTCTAATTCTATGATTATACACTTTCCATTTTTATTTATCATTACAAGGATTATTATCCATTTTAAAATGTCATTGAGCTTTCCGAGGGGACTTTCTGAGGGGATGTTAGAATTCAAGTCCTTTTGGTCTTAAGAATTGAGAAATTTTGGGGCGCCTGGGTAGCTCAGGTGGTTAAGCAACTGCCTTCGGCTCAGGTCATTATCCCGGAGACCCTGCTCGGCAGGAAGCCTGCTTCTCCCTCTCTCACTCCCCTTGCTTGTGGTCCCTCTCTGCCTGTGTTCTCTCTGTCAAATAAATAAAAATCTTAAAAAAAAAAAAAAATTGAAGGCACCTGGGTGGCTCAGTGGGTTAAAGCCTCTGCCTTCGGCTCAGGTCATGATCTCAGGGTCCTGGGATCAAGGTCCGCATCAGGTTCTCCATTTGGCGGGGAGCCTGCTTCCTCCTCTCTTTCTGCCTGCCTCTCTGCCTACTTGTGATCTCCCTCTCTGTCAAATAAATAAATAAAATCTTTAAAAAAAAATTGAGAAATTTGATTTTTTTTTTTTTTTTTTGGCAGAGGACAGGTCCTTTACCTGTGCTTATTACCCTGGAGGTACCTGAACTTTGGACGGGGGAAGGAAAGTACTTTTTCTTTTTTGTTCTTTGCTTTTAAATGAAGTATGAAGAGAAAAGCAGTTATTTGAGAATCAAGGACCTGGTATCTGGTCCAGATACCTTTTTCCTACAGAGCTTCTCACTTACTTTGAATGACTCTGGCTTACCAGAATGGCTAGTGGGGACCAAATAATTAAGGCCTCTGAGAGGAGCTTGAGTTCCCTTTACCACCCATTCCTTCACTACCTCATACATCCCCAAGGAGGCGTTTGCTCAATAGCCTCAGGGCCAGGATGCTATAAGTAAACATGATAGGAAGTATAGCAATCACAGTGACTGTCATAGGGCTATTAGTTATTGTCCTTTTATCAGCCCGTTCAGAATACTTTTTTTTAAAAGATTTTATTTATTTATTTGACAGATCACAAATAGGCAGAGAGGCAGGCAGAGAAAGAGGGGGAAGCAAGCTCCCCGCTGAGTAGAGAACCCCATGTGGGACTCCATCCCAGGACCCTGAGATCATGACCTGAAGGCAAAGGCTTAACCCTCTGAGCCACCCAGGCGCCCCCCGTTCAGAATACTTAATGAAGAAGCATTATGTTGATGCTGGGTTTCCTTTGGGTGAGGAGTGTCTCTAGCCTGCATCTCTTCTTGCCAGATCCTTAGAAAACTGGACTGGCACCCACATGTGGTCAGAGGGAAGCAGGTCTGGAGTGGCTGGTTGGTGCTGACTACCACAGGCCTTCAGGAGAATTATTGGCTTCTCTTCTCTTGAATGTGTGCTTTGGGTCTTATTGGCCAAGATTAGTCAGTGGTCATAAAAGCAGTATTTGTGGTTAGTATATAGTCCAGTCCATGGTTGGGGGATCTACATACAAGTTTAGGACCAAATCCCAGTTGTCAAAGAGAGATTTTTGCCTGGAACATTTGCCTTCGAATGTCTCCCTTGAAACTGTGGTGGGGTAAGCCAGTGATTGATGTTTTGGATCTGGAGCAGATGTCTTTCCATGTCATCACATCTAAGAAATGAATTCTCTCTCTAGTTGTTTTTTGTTGTTGTTGTTTTTAGGTTTTTTTTGTTTATAACTTCTTACTTCCTTCAAGTAACAATTTACAAATATGTGGGCGAATTGGTCATTTAAATAATTATAAAAATTTTATACCTCATGTATTTTTATCTGCTTTGAGGAAATGGGATATACATTGATCTATTTTAAGCTCTGATTTCATTTAAGAAAATAGAGTTTTGTTGAGATTTAAAATGAAAAATTTTATAAAGTAAATTAACTTGTTTTGATCATTTTTGGTTAATCAGTCCTGCAGTCCTTGATCACCAGCTAGTTATGCACACTTCTTTTTAGAGGATACTAGAGTTTCTGTCCTCTAAGAAATTTGAATCTGATTATGAGGTAAGATTGACACACCTGATAGAGAACCCAGCAGGTATAGTGTGTATGTAATCAGGTACCAGCTTAGGATCTAAACTATCCCGGTTCTAAAAATTCTAAGAAGGGAAGAATGGTGTTTTGGCTTGTTAGTCTCACCTCTCCCTCTGGTGTGGGTAACATGTTTTAAGTTTTTGTTTTCCTAGGTACTGGGGCATCCTGCATCTATCCTTTACTTGGAACAACCTTAAATGGCTGGTATTTCCTTGCAACAGAAGTAGATGACATGTGCTTCAACTATGCGAAGAAAAATGTGGAACAGAATAATTTATCTGATCTTATAAAAGGTTAGCTCTACAGAATAAATATACCTTTCTGGCACTGTTAATTAACTTGTCTTTATAATTTAACACATCTCATTTTTTGCTTTAATATACAGACTTTGGTAGTTTTAAAAAATATGGTACATTGTGGAAGGAAAAATAAGGTAAAATAGGAGAGGCAAACCATAAGAGACTCTTAACAATAGAGAACAAACTGCGGGTTGCTGGAGGGGAGGTCAGTGGGGCATGGACTAAATGGATGATGGGGATTGATGAAGGGCAGTGGATATTATGAGCATTGGGTGTTATAGGTAAGTGTGATGAATCACTAAATTCTACTCCTGAAACTAATACTACACTTATATGTTAACTAACTGAATTTAAATATAAATGAAACAAGTAGAACAAAAAAAAAATGCTATACTGTGGGGTTTGCAGCTTTGTTATCAGAGTTAACTCAGAAGGAAATAGGGTCTGAGTACAGTCAGTCCTCATAATTTGTGGATTCTGTATTTATGACTGCCTGCTTGAGGTTATGTTTAACCCCAAAATCAATACTCGAGGTACTTTTATTTTGTCATTTATAGGCATGTACAGAGTGGCAGAAAATTTGACTCATCCAACACACATGTTCCCAGTTAAAATTGAACAAGATGACACTCTACCTTTTTGTTTCTGCTCTCTACTATAAACAAGTGTCCTTTTCATAGTCTTTTTTTTTGGTCAGGTTTTTTGTTTTTTGGCCTTTTTTGCATTTTTGTGCTTTTCCTTGGTGATTTTGCTATTTAAAATGACCCTAAAACATAGTGCGTAAGTGGTATCTAGTAGGTGTTCCTGCAATATAACAAGAATGTGATGAACCTTACGGAGAAAGTACAGGTATTAGGTAAGCTTCATTCAGATGAATTCCAGGGCTGTGTGGGCCATCATTTCAGTATTAATGAATCAGCAGTGTATATTAAATAAGATGTCTTTAAACAGAAACACACTTTGTTTTGTTGTAAAGAATGTTTGACCAGAGGTTCACAGTTACCTAACCTTACATTTCTCTTAGGAGCCATTGGTTCCAATTCAGTGCTCATGGTGACTTTATAGAACATAATACCTCAAATAATGGAAATCAACTGTATACGAAATAACCTAGTCACCAAGATTTTACTTTTTATCATTTTAGAGAGAGCACAAGCAGAGGGAGGGGCAGAGGCAGAGGGAAAGGGAGAGAAGCAGACTCCCCGCTGAGTGGGGAGCCAGTGTGGGGCTTGATTTCCCTACCCTGGGATCGTGACCTGAGCTGAAACCAAGAGTTGGATGCTTAACCGACTGAGCCACCCTGGTGCCCTGTCAGCAAGGCTTTTTCTTTTTTTTTTTTTTTTAGATTTTATTTATTCACTTGACAGCACAAGTAAGCAGAGCGGCAGGCAGAGGGAGAGGGAGAAGCAGGCTCTCCACTGAGTAGGGAGCCCGATGTGGGGCTCGAGGGTCACAACCTAAGCCGAAGGCAGCCGCTCAACCCACTGAGCCACCCCGGTGTCCCTTTTAAAAGGGAAACCTTGCTGTTGATTAAAGTATACCATCTTGTTTATTTCAGTACATGGAACTGTGCCACAGATGGTCAAATCCTCTTAGTGAACTAGTTACTTTTAATTTTGAACTTACTATATATTTGAAGAGCTGTTCGGTTTTTCTTTTTTTCAGTAAAGAGAATTGATGTCTCTTTATGGAAGAACTAGTCTTCTCTTACTAGTGTTAAGCATGTCATTATTAGAAGGGAAGATACTAACATTGTTAATGTGTTTTTCATTTGTCTGTTTCTGTGTTACAGATTACTCCAAAATCTAGCAACTTTAAATAATATTTATCTCATAGATTGTGTGGGCTGGAAGTTTGGGCATGGCATACTTGGGTGGTTCTGGTTTAGTCTCATGAGTCTGCAGCCATCTGAAGGGGAATAGAGATTTGCTTCCAAGATCGTTCATATTACTTGGCCATTGGTAGAAAGCTTGATTCATTCATGTGGAACTATCCTTTAGGCTACTTGAGCAACCTTTACAGTATGTTAGCTGGCTTCTCTTAGTGCAAGTAATTCAAGTAATAGGACAAGGAGGCCACCACTTTTCTTTTATGACCTAGCCTCAGAAGTGATACCCTTTTACTTTGTGTTCGTTCTGTTCAGTAAAAGTGAGTCACTGAGTACAGCCTATACTCAGGGAAAGGGCAATTAAACTCCACCTGTTGAAGGAATTAGTGTCATAGAATCTGTGGTTATATTTGAAAACTACCATAGCATTAATAGTGGTTAACAGTTCCTGTTTTTTCTCCTAGTGGTAAAAGTACCACAGAAGACACTCTTGATGGATGCTCTTAAAGAAGAATCAGAGATAATCTATGATTTTTGCATGTGCAACCCTCCGTTTTTTGCCAATCAGTTGGAAGCCAAGGTAAAGTACCTTCTGCTTTAAGACAAATGACTATAGGAACTCCTTGGTGGCCCAGTCGGTTAAGCGTCTGCCTTTGGCTCAGGTCATGATCTCAGGGTCCTGAGAATGAGCCCCACGTTGGGCGCCTGCTCAGCGAGGAGCCTGCTTCTCCCTTTCGCTCTCCTGCTCCCTGTGCTTATGCTCTCTTACTCTCGCTCTCTCTCAAATAAATAAATAAATAAAATCTTTAAAAAAAGAAAAAAGATAATTGACTAAGTTTTTGACGTTTGCAAAGATAAGAACAAAGAATAACTTTTATTTTAGAAGCTGTATATGGATGCTTCTGGTATCAAGCACCTGAGGACTCAGTTCAGATTGACTTAATAAAGGAAGTTTATTGGCTTACATATCTGAGAAATCCAGAAGCAGTATATTTTATGTATATAGGAAGATATATACATAAAAATACCCATGCCATAAGTATAAATGGGATTTTCCAAAGTGAGTACATCTGTGGAACCAGCATCCAGATGAAGAATAAATTTCTTTTTATATTGGTTTTATGAGATATAATTAACATGCCATACAGTTCACACACTTTTAAAGGGTAGAATTTAGTTATTCTTAGTCTGTTCACAGAGTTTTCAGCTATCGTCACAATCCATTTCAGAACATTTTCATCACTCCCCTACGCCCCCCACCCAAACCCCATTAGCAGTTACTCTCAGTTTCCCTCAGCTCCTATAGTCCTAGGTAACCACCAGTCTACTTTCTGTCTTTATGGATTTGCCTGTTTTGGACATTTCATGTAAGTGAAATCATACAATATGTGGTCTTTTGTTACCAGTTTCTTTCAATGAACGTAGTACATTTTCAAGGTTCATCCATATTGTAACATGTGTCAGTACTTAATTTCTTTTTATTGCCAGAGAATAGTCCACTGTATGGAAATACCACATTTTCTTATCCATTCATTCATTGATGGACATTTGGATTGTTTCACTTTTTGGCTATTATGAATAATGCTACTGTGAACATTCATGTACAGATGTTTGTGTAGACATTTCTCCTTGGTATATAGAAGGAGTGCAATTACTGGGTCAAATGGTAACTGTTTAGTTGTTTGAAGAACTGCCAGGGGCGCCTGGGTGGCTCAGTTGTTGAGTGTCTGCCTTTGGCTTAGGTCATGATCCTGGAGCCCCACATCGGGCTTCCTGCTCAGTGGGAAGCCTGCTTCTCCCTCTCTCACTCCCCCTGCTTGTGTTCCCTCTCTAGCTGTATTTCTCTCTGTCAAATAAATAAATAAAATCTTAAAAAAAAAAAAAAAATGAACTGCCAGACTGTTTTCCAAAGTGGCTGCACCACTTTTCATTCCACTGGCAGCAGTGTATGAGGGTTCCAATTTCCAGTTTCTCCACATGCTTGTCAATACTTGTTGTTATATGTCATCTTGATTATAGCCATTGTAGTAGGTCTGAAGTGTCATCTCATCTTGGTTTTTATGTTTATTTCCCTGATGACTAATTATATTGTACATCTTTTCGTGTGCTTAATTGGCGATTTGTATATCTTCTTTCAAGAAATGACTGTTCAGATCCTTTAAAGATTGAGATTTTTTTTCTTTTTATTATTGTTGTAAGAATTCTTTATTCTAGGCACAAGTCCCTTATTAGATTTATTATTTGCAAATATTTTCTCCTGTGGGTTGTCTTTTCACTTTTTAAAAAAAATTATATGAGAGCACAAACATGGGGAGCAGGGAAGTTAGAAGGGAAGGGAGAGGAGGGAAAAGAAGGCTCCCCGCTGAGTAGGAAGCCTGACTTGGGGCTCAATCCTCAATCCTTGGGATCATGATCTGAGCTGAAAGCAGATGTTTGACCCACTGAGCCACCGAGGCACCCCATCTTTTTATTTTCTTGTTGCCCTTTGAAGCCTAAAAGTTAAATTTCAAGGAGTAAAGTTTCTCTGAGAAACCATTGCCTAATCAAGGTCATGAAGATTTACTCCTGTGTTTTCGAAAATTTTATGATTTTAGCTTTAATATTTAGATCTTTGCTCTATTAGGTTTAATTTTTTTAATATGATCTGAGATAGGAGGGGATTAAAAACAAATTTAAAAAGTAAAACCATAAGAGTGCTAAAAGAAAATGTAAGTAAATATATAATCTTTGGGTGCAGTATTTTCTGTGCATGACACTAAGACAAAACGTAAAAGTGACAGGTTAGGCTACATAAAAAAAGGTATAGAGGTTTTTTGTTTTTGTTTTTGTTTTTGTTTTAATATTTTATTTATTTGACAGACAGAAACACAGCCAGAGAGGGAACACAAGCAGGGGGAGTGAGAGAGGGAGAAGCAGGCTTCCCGCAGAGCAGGGAGCCCGATGTGGGACTCCATCCCGGGTCTCCGGGATCATGACCTGAGCCGAAGGCAGTCGCTTAACCAACTGAGCCACCCAGGCGCCTCTGTATAAAGTTTTTATATGCTAAATTACAAAGGTGGAAGGTAAAAAGGATCCTGGGGAGAATATTAGCACAAATTCAGTTGCTTAATATCACAATGGCTGTATGATTTTTAAATCCCAGATTTAGCATGATAATTTGGAAACTAAAGTGTTCTTACTTAGAACTAGATTACAGTCAAAGCCTTGGTCTTATGGTGTAAAAACTTTTCACCAGATGTTGTTGTCGTGCAGGGAGTAAACTCTCGAAATCCTCGGAGACCTCCACCTAGTTCCGTAAATACAGGAGGTATCACAGAAATCATGGCAGAAGGAGGTGAATTAGAGTTTGTTAAAAGGATCATCCATGACAGTTTACAACTTAAAAAAAGATTAAGGTAAGTTAGTAATTTCAACATGGGACTATTTTCTCCCCGTGTAATTCTAAAAGAAACCATGTCTCTTAGAAGAAATGTAATCATAGTAGTCTGAAGAATAAACAGATAAAAATGGAAAAGGTTGCAGATTCCATAGGCTGTAAAGACCCTGTTGCTGAATATGCTCTTACGCTTTTAATTATTCGTGTTTCTTGTACTCATGGATAGAAAGGAGGAAAGTACTGTATGATTGTATTGCTCCCGTTGGCATGGTACTGGTGGAACAAAACTGATTCAAATATGGCTTTTCATTAGAAAACAGATGGATTCAGATCTGTCCCATGAACCAGAATAAATTTGTTGCCCTAGTCCTTGATGCAGTTTATGTTCTTGGAATTAGTCTCCAAACAATGACAGATGTGAGGACATTGAGCTGTCAAGAACTTAATGAAGGGAAACTGAGATCACTAACCAGTTCCAGAGGAGAGTTAAGGCTGTTCCTTTTTAAAAGCTAATTATTTCGGACAACACACCTGTCATTAAGCAGCATAAGGTACTCAAAAAGTGCTGTTTGTCTCACTTGACTTCTCACCCTGCCAAATGTTGCTGAAATGATGGATAATGTGGTAGTTCAAAGGTAAAAGGGTTTTAACTCTAGGATTTAGTTTTGGGACATAGAGAAAAATTTTTAAAAACTGTGATAAAGTACACGTAACATTAAATTTATAGTTTTAACGTAAAACTGTACATTTTAAAGTGTACAGTTTAGTAGTGTTAAGTACATTTATATTGTTACGTGACTAATCTCCAGAACTCTTTCTTAGGAAACTTAAACTCTCTGCACGTTAAACAGCAATCCCTCGTTCCTCCCTTTCACTCAATGTCTGATAAATATTCTGTCTGTCTCTGTGAATTTGATTATTCTTTTGTGACTGGCTTCTTTCAGTTAGCATAGTGTCCTCAGTGTTCAGCCATGTTCTAGCATGTATCACAATTTCCTTCCTCTTTAAGGCTGAATAATAATAATATTCCATTGTATCTCTATGCCACATTTGGTTTATTCATTTATCTGTTGATGGACATTTGAGTTGCTTTTCCCTTTTGGCTGTTGTGAATAATGTTGCTGTGAACACAGGTGTGTAAATACCTCGTAAGACCCTGCTTTCAGTTCTTTTGTGTATAAATCCAGTGAGATTGCCAGATAAAGACTTTTCTTCTTATTTTTGGATGTTTATGTGTTTAAAGCTGCTTATTTTACTTAAAGGGCTATTCCAGAACAACAAATATCCTAATTTGTTAAATATGAGTTTATACATTTGTAGAAGGCAACTGGATTATTGGGTGGTCTGCCTCTCAGAAGATTTACACATCATTGAAGCCAAAGGTTAATAAATTTCTTCAGAGACCTATTAGGGTATGAAGAAGAAAGTGACTTAAGTTACGAGCATTGAGAAGAGTTTGAATAAGATAAGCTTAAAAGAGGTAACCAGGGCCATGTGGCTGCTTCAGAATCTACTGTTGGCTTTTGAGGGGACTGGAGCCGACCAGGAAAATGGGGGAAGTTGCTTTCAGGAGGCCTTTAATCACTAAATTTCTATTATTTCTGAAGTCCCATTCAAACTACAAAAGTGTGTTTTATTTACTTTTTTTTTAAGAGAGGGTGTGGGGCAGAGGGAGAGGGAGTGAGAGAATCTTAGGCAGGCTCCATGGCCAGCACGGAGCCCTGATGCAGGGCTTATCTCACAACCAAAATCATGACCTGAGCCGAAATCAGGAGTCAGTCAAGTGCTTAACTGACTAAGCCACCCAGACGCCCCAGAACTATAAAAGAGTGTGAGTATAAAAGAGAGTATGTATTGAAGGAACACCGTTCTTTTAAGATTTTATTTGTCAGAGAGAGTGAGCGAGCACAAGCAGGGGGAGCAGCAGGCAGAGGGAGAAGCAGGCTACCCACTGAGCAAGGAGCCTGATGCGGGACTTGATCTCAGAACCCTGGGATCATGACCTGAGCTGAAGGCAGATGCTTAACTGCCTTAGGCACCCCGGAACACTATTCTGAGGGAGAGAAATTAATTTCAACCAGGGAGAGAAATTAATGTTCCAGGTCTGCTTAAAATGTGTGTGAATAATTAAAACTACTTTTTAAGAAAAATAGGGATGCCTCGGTGGCTCAGTCAGTTAAGTGTCTGCCTTCAGCTCAAGTCATGATCCCAGGGTCCTGGAATCGAGCCCTGCATCGGGCTCCTTGCTCAGCAGGGAGCTTTTCCTCTGCCTGCTGCTCTCCCTGCTTGTGCTCACACTCTTCCTTCTTTCCCTCTCTCTCTGACAAATAAATAAAATCTTTAAAAAAAAAAAAAAGGAACATAGAATAAAAGTGTATTTTTAGTCACGTATTGAAATATTAAAATTTGAGATTGGGTGGGCTGTTCTGCTGCATGTCTAGACATTTATTCTGGTAATTTTTTATAGGCAGCAAATGTTACATTCTACAACGAGAAGTTTTTAGACTATGCTTATAGCCATTTAAATGCCAAACCACTGCTTTTATCTGTTTTTCTGTATTACACTTCAGTTTAAGGTTTGGTGTTTTAAAATAATCAATCCCGGGATACCTGGGTGGCTCCTTTGGGTAAATGTCTGTCTGCCTTTGGCTCAGGTCATGATCTGAGGATCCTGGGATCGAGCCCCGGAGCCCCGGATCAGGCTCCTTGCTCAGTGGGGAGTCTGCTTCTCCCACTGCCCTTCCCCTTGTTTATGCTCATGTGCTCTCTCTCAAAGAAATAAATTAAAAATCTTTTTAAAAAATAAAAATAAAATAACCAGTTCCCACTAAAAAGAACCCAATCCCTTGGAGAAAGGAGTGATTCCAGTGCTGGGTAAGGATAAGTTTAAGAGCCTGGAATGTCTTATAATACCAAAAAATAAGCAAGTGCTCAAAATTCGATATGTCAAAAGGATATAGGAGCCAGCTCAAGACAAATCTTGGACAATATGATTTCATAATAAATAATGACAATAATGTGTTTTAAGCCACTAAATAAAATAAGCAAAGGGGAGAGAGGAAATGTCCTTTGTTACAAGGGAATGCCAACTAATACATGTGGAAAGAATAATAAAGTTAGAAAAATCACCATTTTGCCATCATTATTATTATAATTGATTCAGGGAAGATCAACAGTGGAAAATTTGAAGAGGAACAGGATGTCAATAGTTTCAGAGTCTCTCCCCACAGATAGCTTATAATCACAAAGAAATATGGTAACATTACAGTAGAGAAGCCTGGGGGATCCTGCCTGGAGCAGGTGATCAGCTTCTGCTGCACTGCGCCCAGAAGGACACAGTAGCGCCTGGCCCTCCATGCCCGGCTTCAGCCTAAGTTCAGCCTAACTCTGAAGAAACTTCAGACAAACCAACTTGGAGAGGTTTTGTAATATATTTCTTCAGAAATATAAAGGTCATGAAAGTAAAAAAAAGGGGGTGGGGGCTGAATGATGAACTATTCCAGATTGAAGGAGACTAGAGAGACTTGACACGTAAATGAAATGCAGGATTTTAGATTGGATCTTGCATCAGGGGAGAAAATTGCCATGAAGGACATTATTGAGGTAATTGGTGAAATTTGAAAATGGACTGTATCTCAATAATAAATGGTAACTGTGTGAGTATTAAATTTTCTCAATTTGATCGTTGTTCTGTGGCTATAAAGGAGAATGTCCTTGTTTCTAAAATGTACATTCCAAAATATTTAGGATGAAAGGAGCATGATGTCTGTAGCTAACTCTCAAATGGTTTTAAAAACACAGAGCAAGCAAACAGAGGAAAATGTTAGTTGATGAATCTAGGTGAAGAGTGTACCAGAATCATTTGTACTAATCTTGCAACTCTTCTGTATGCTTGAAATTATTTCAAAATAATTTTTCTTGAAAGCAACTGTCTCAAGGGAATTACTAAATGCTGTAATGAGTAGAGTGCCACTTTCATCATTAAAATAGTATAATGGGTTCAGAGTCTCCCGGGTAACTAGGTCTTCCTTTTGTTCATTTTTTTTCCACTTGCATTTTGATTAGTTGTCACCAGATGCCTGTTGAGAGTAGCTAGGATCTAATGGGTAGGCATTTTTTGAAGTGACGTCAACTCAATTTTAGTACACCCTGCTACTTTTGCTTTTCCTTTAAGAACTATAAATGCTGGGCACCTGGGTGGCTCAGTTGGTTGAGCGACTGCCTTCGGCTCAGGTCATGATCCCGGAGACCCAGGATCGAGTCCCATATCGGGCTCCCTGCTCAGCAGGAAGCCTGCTTCTCCCTCTCTCACTCCCCCTGCTTGTGTTCCCTCTCTTGCTGTGTTTCTCTCTGTCAAATAAATAAAATCTTAAAAAAAAAAAACAAAAAAACTATAAATGCTGTAGACAAGTTATTGATGAGATTAAATCTCAAAAGATTCACAATACAGTATTCAGCTTACAACAAGGGTTAAAGGAACTGTGAACTCTCCCAAGCCATTATTTTTTTTTTAAGATTGTATTTATTTATATGACAGAGAGAGAGAGAGAAATCACAAGTAGGCAAAGAGGCAGGCAGAGAGAGAAGAAGAAGTAGGCTCCCCGCTGAGCAGAGAGCCCGATGCGGGCCTCAATCCCAGGACCCTGAGATCATGACCTGAGCTGAAGGCAGAGGCTTTAACCCACTGAGCCACCCAGGCGCCCCTCCCAAGCCATTATTAACTAATAATGACATATTTAATTGTTAGAAGACTCATATAAATACTTTCCTTTATCTCCTAAGGAAATGGGTACTATCTTTCTTTTGTCTTTGTTTTGGACTATTTCTTGGTTTTTGCTGATTCTGATCTAATCAGTTCAGGAATGCTCATTTTATTTATTTTTTTAAAGATTTTATTTATTTATTTGAGAGAAAGAGAGAGAGTGAGAGAGTGCATGAGAAGGGAGAAGATCAGAGGAAGAAGCAGACTCCCCATGGAGCTGGGAGCCCAATCCCAGGACTCAATCCTGGGACCCCGGGACCCCGGGACCACGACCAGAGCGGAAGGCAGTGGCCTAACCAACTGAGCCACCCAGGCGCCCCAGGAACGCTCATTTTAAAGGAAAGGTGTTAACATATTTTGTAATGTTACCGTGTGAACACTAATTGCTAGTAATTTCTTCGTTTCTTTCTTGTTCCTAGTGTACCAAAGGCTTTCAGTTCCTGGTTAAAGATTTCTCTGTTTATATACTGCCGTCTTCCTTATTTTTCTTTTTACAGATTTTATTTCGTTTTTTGTCAGAGAGAGAGAACAAGCAGGCAGAGTGGCAGGCAGAGGCAGAGAGAGAAGCAGGATCCCCACTGAGCAAGGAGCCTGATGCTGGACTCAATCCCAGGACCCTGGGATCATGACCTGAGCCAAAGGCAGCTGCTTAACCAGCTGAGCCACCCAGGCATGCCTATATACTGTCTTCTTAAAGGGAGCATATTGTTTTTGTCCCAAACATTTTAAAACCGCCAAATGAAATTGATTATGCTCTAAGTAAATTTACCCAGGTTTGTTTAAAGTAGTTTAGATAAAACAATTATCTGTGACTAAACAAAAATAGGGGCAGTCACCTATTGTCGAATCCACAAACAATGAAAACAAAATATTGGTTAGTGTGAACTATTTCTGTAGCAATATAATAGTATTTCTCATATTTTTAAACAGTGAGATTTTTATTTATATTAATGCATTAAGTTGGAACCATATGAAACTCCTGGTGTGTTTACAATACAAAGCCAGATACAAAAGCATTCTGTTTGATTGCATTTATGTGAAAGTCTGGAACAGGCAAAACTATTAAGACAGAATGACCAGTGGCCAGTAGAGGCTGGGGTTGGGGGAGGAAAGACTGCAGCGGGGCACTGCGGAACTTCTTAGGGTGATGTAAATGTTCTATATTTTGATTGGGGTGGTGGTAAGGTACACATTTGTCAAAACTCATTGAATTATGTACTTAAAATTGAAGAATTTTTTACTGTGTATGCTATATCTTCATAAAACTGGTATAAATATAAAAATTCTTGGGGCGCCTGGGTGGCTCAGTTGGTTAAGCGACTGCCTTCGGCCCAGGTCATGATTCTGGAGACCCGGGATCGAGTCCCACATCGGGCTCCCTGCTTGGCGGGAAGCTTGCTTCTCCCTCTCTCATTCCCCCTGCTTGTGTTCCCTCTCTGGCTGT
>PITA01031251.1:0-15577 GCA_004023965.1 Spilogale gracilis
ATGATTTCTTCTTAATTAATTACATCAGCAAAGACCCTATTTCCAAATTACTCATAATAGCCACATTCTGAGGAACCAAAGGGACATGAATTTGGGGGAGACACTAGCAAACCTAGTATACTGAAGCAAAAATAAAAGTAAGGAGACCCCTTTAGGAGGTGATTACAATAATCCAGGCAAGATATGTTGGTACTTCAAACTAGTTTATTAGCTGTAAATGTGGTAAGAAATACTGGATTTTGGTTATATCTTAAAGGTAGACTAACTGGATTTATTAATGGATTGAAAGTAGAATGTAGAAGAGAAAAATCAGTGATTGCTCCAAGTTTTTAGAAGGACAGAGTTGCCATCAACTGATCTATGAAAAACTGCTGATACGTAGACATTTGAGCATCATTAGGGTGTGGGGGAGAGACAGAGATTTTACAAAGTTCAGTTTCGCCTGTATTAAGTTTTAGGTGGTTATTAAACATCTCAGTGAAGGTTTCAATTAGGTAGTCAAATATACAATTGTATATATAAATATACAAATACAGTTGGTTTAAATCTAGGCAGGAGTTGGCAACTTGGCAGTTACCAGTATATGAATAATATTTAAAACTATAGTTAAAGAGCTTCTGTCTGTAAGCATGTGAGTTAGTGTGCATATAGAGAATAAATAGAAAAGAAACCAGGAAAAAGCAATTCCCAAGGAATAAGTAAAACATGCAACCAAAAACACAATAGCAAAATCAACTCTTCATATCAAAACATCAGGAAGCACTCGGGACTTTAAGGAACATTTGAATATTTAGAGAAGACAAAAACAAGAAATTTCTGCAAATAGCAATGAGCCATTAAGCAAGAAAAGGACCAATTCCAAATAAAAGGGAGTTAGTAATTAGAAGGAACATGTAATAGAATATTTGGTACTTAGACAAGGAAATTTTAGGGATAAATCAAACTGGAAGAACAACAATTCTCATGTCATAATAAACAAAGGATGTGTACTGTTTCCTCAGAGAATAACAACTAGATATGGATATTACAATGCTATTTGTGGTATTGTGGTATTCATGGTTTTTATATTTTGCATATGCTTAAATTAAAACTACAGAGTAAATGTATTATTCAGTTGAGTGTTGAGGTAGGAGTTAGTCTTCCTCATTTAATCATAAACCTTCAAATTTAAAATCTCTCATAGATAGGTAATTATAAGTATACATAAAAATCCATATATGAGCTAGATTTTTCCTAACAAAAATATAGTTACAATCCTGGCATCACTGGCAGTAATTACTTCAAATGTATATCGTATGCTAGCATATTGGAAAGCACTTTAGAAATATATGACAGGAACCTTAAAATGTTCAGAAACTTGATCTAGTGATTTTGTTTCAGGCAGTATATTTCAAGAACTAATCCTAAACACACAGAAAAACATTCATATTACAGAATGGTTGGGAAATCATGGTGTCCTCATATCTTGGAATGCATTGTGTAGTATATTGAATGATACTGATCAGAGCTATCAATATTGGAGGAGGGATGATATCAAGTATTGTTAGAAAGAAAATAAGTTGTCAGTAAATTCAGAGTAGAACCTGCTAATAGGAGCAACACTGAGGAAAACCAAAAGAAAGATCAAAGATCCCTAGATGAAAGAGGGATAAAAACACTACAGAATATTTAAATTATTAAAAATATAGAGGTGGGGTTCCCCAAGATCTCTATGGTAGTAAGTCACCTAGTACAGCACAAAAATCAAATTGATTTTCTATTGTCCTAAGATTAGGGCCTCCTTCTTGTAAAGTAAATGAAGTAGTTACTAATTAGAAGTGCAACAACATATTCTAGTTAGCTCCACCCTAGGGGAAGTTCTGGGAGGCGCCCACTGAATCAGTGAAGTGAAAGATTCTAAATGACAGAGAATGAATTTGGGTTTTATGAATCAGGGATTTCACTGTGCCTGGGTGCTTGGGAACATCTTAGGTATTGCAGACCCCTGTTCCTATAGTTGATTTGCTTATAATCCAGATATAAACAAAAGAAGTTTTATTTATTCATAAAATGTCTTATACCTGTCTGCATCATTATTAGAAAGGAACTTTAGCCAGAAGAAGGCAAAGCTCACTTTCCCAGTAACCGTGGGGTTGAAGTGACTGCAGCTGCCTGCTGTTTAGACTGCTCACCCTCTTGCCTGTTAATATCCACAAGGGTGGGTTCCACTCAAAGTAAGTAGTGAACATTAAACCAGGTACCATAAGAATACTATGCAAGCATTAAACATGTTCATGAAGTATTTGCAACAAAACTAGAAAGTGTTTATATTAAAAGCAGAATATATTTATATATTTAATATTACATCAAGAATGCATAAAATTAAGAACAGAGAAAAATACTAATAGTTCTCTCAGTGGTAGGTATATAAAGGACTTTTGTATTATTAATATCAGAAAAGTTCATATTAGTAATATCAGAAGAACACATTTTACACACATGAAATAGGAAGTGAGGAGAGTTTCTGGGGTTCAGAGCAGATAACAGGTAAGCAGTTTCCTTTAACAAGGTTCATTTCTTTCTAAGTATGCTTTCTTACTACTATTAAAGATCAAACGAATTGATGTCCACAACAGAGAAAATAATTAACAAATTTGTGACTTGTGCTTCTGTTTATACTTCAATGCCCCAATGTCTAACAACTCTAATAAAAATGACTCTATTATTGAAGTCCAGATGGCATGCAAAAAATTTTTTTATAAAAAGAAAGCAAAAAGCTAATTTTAAATTTTATTATTTTTCTTCCTTGATATAAATGTTTCCTGACCCATTGGAGGGGTCTTAAATTGAGAATTTAATTTTCCTTCTTCTTCTATCCTTCTTCAGTGTGTACCTCCCATTTCAAATAGAACTCATGACATATGAGCAAAGTAAAATTTCATTCAGAATGTGGGAAGATGCTACCAGCTGCCCTTTCCTTTGCAGTGGGACTGCTACCAAGACAATAAAATAGAAGAGGATGACTAGAACTGACCCTAGCAACTAGAATATATATTTATGCTCCAGATTTTACACTTTCTCTGACAACTTGGTGCTGCAAACTTCTCAGATTTATATGTTCCTCAAAAATAAGTTGCTATAGCTCTATTTCTTTCATAAACCAAGATAACTTTAATAAAGAGAAACTCAATACACCCAATTCACTTTATGTTTGTGTAACCAAGCATCAGATAACATGAGATAAAAGGCATACTGTATCAACCTATTTCGACATCTCTAAATTTGTGAATTAAGGTATATACTCATTATCACTTTGTCCCAAGGGGTGTTGACTGACTGATTTCTTTGCAATGTCCTATAAAGCACCTAATTGCAATACAATTCTGAGGTCATCAATTTCTACCACTGGTTCCCAAAGCTACTCCAACAGTTTTGGCATATAGATCCTGAAATATCTCCTAAATGTCTCTGTGCAATGGGACTGAAGAGAAGCAACTTTCTGAGCCAACCACATTAATCCTAGTGCTCAAAACTAAGGTTAACTAGGAGCCACAGAATTGGTGAAGTAAAAAGTCCTAAAAAGAAAAGTGATTAATCATTATAAATTCTTTAATCTTGTATCATATCTTCAAAATGGCCTGAATGTGAGAAAAATTTTATAGGATCAAAGACAGTACACTGATGTAAAGACTGGAAATAAGATAATTTTTGAGAAAAAATAAACCCTACCTAGCAGAAATTGAAGGGTCAGTCATTTTGATCAAAACTTTATAGCAATGTAAACTTCAAAATGGGACTTGTAATATTTGTTAAAAACGACTAAGTAAAAGACTTCTCTTAGATAATTAGCTTTGTACAATAAGGTCTTTATTTGAAAATTTTACTTCTGACAACATTTTTCTATAGCTCTACTATTTCTTCCGTATTCAATGATCTAATGTAGTACCAAATATTCCCTTGCTACTTTGTACCACTCCCAAGAGATGAAATGGAGAATGTAGAGACTTTTATAGCAATATTCTACTGTAGATTTCAAAACTGAATAAAGCCCAAGGAAAGGGGATAAAAATAGTATCACTGTCAGCCCACAAGACACTTACAGGAGTGACACATTACATCAGGACTGTCCCATCTTCATAGTGTTGGAACCTGAAAACTCATAGGCAATTAACTTTAAAATGTTCTCCTGCACCTCTTTAACATCTTTCTAATTCTTTGAGAATTTCCTCTTATCCACTGTTACGAAACCTTCCTTAAAGTTTTCCTTATTGGAACACAATCATTGATTTAGGGAAAATAAAAGCATCAACTAATTTATAGGAAAGATTTTAGACTTTACTTTTCCCCTAAGAAGCTTTATTAGCCTGTAAAACATGATCAAAAGCTTTAAAAGAATCTAAATCCCCCTAATCATAAAGGATTTTGTATTGGCACATTCAGAGTCTTGTTTATCCCACAAATAAAGCCATTCATTATGTGCTTTTGTTGCTCAGCATCTCATTAACTCATCTTGCACAACACATCTAAAATAGTCTCTTTGCTTTTTCTGTACAATTCAGAATTATCCTTGATAATGGCCTTCAAATACATCAGGGCACCACTATCTTTTGAGATCAAAGGGAATTTTAAAAGCGAAATATGGTCCCAAGAAGTACTGGGAGAATACATATTTTCTCCCCTTTGTTTGTCACTATACTGTGCTACACAAGATAAAATGACACAGTATGCCCCTGCCCTCAAGGAGCCGATATCACCACTTACCTGAGTAGGAAACTCAGTGCAAAACAACAGTGATAAGTATAAATAGCATGCACTAAGGTCATAAGGTTGATATAGTGTATTGTGATTTAGAGAAGAAGAAAGTCAATAAATATTGGAGTCCGCAATATTTGAGAAAATATTTTATTTGAGAAAAAATAAACCCTACCTAGCAGAAGGGTCAGTCTTTCAAGAAAGTAGGTGTGCTTCAAGTTAGCTAATGTGTGGATAGGGTGATGCAAGACCTAGGAACCTACCTCATGGAGGAAAAACAGTGTATTATAGAACAGTGAGATATCTCTGCTCAGAGCCAAGGGTACTGGAGATAGTTCCAGAATACCCTGAAACAGATAAATGCAAAAATAGAAAGCACAATATTCCCTTACTATTACTATATAACAAATTATCATAAAAATTAGTGGCTTGTGGGACGCCTGGGTGGCTCAGTTGGTTAAGCAACTGCCTTTGGCTCAGGTCATGATCCTGGAGACCCGGGATCGAGTCCCACGTCGGGCTCCCTGCTCGGCGGGAGGCCTGCTTCTCCCTCTCTCACTCCCCTTGCTTGTGTTCCCTCTCTCGCTGTGTTTCTCGCTGTCAAATAAATAAAAATCTTAAAAAAAAAAAAAAAGATTAGTGGCTTGATATAACTATTTTATTATGCTCATGGATTTGATGCATCAGAAATTCAGAAAGGGCAAAACAAGAATGGCTCCCCTCTGCTTCAGGATAACACTGGCTTCAGGGGAGAAGACCTGAAGGCTATAGGGTGGGATCACCTTGATGGGAGAAAAAGGAACAAAGGCGAAACTTTACTACAGCTCATAGTCTCCAGGTAGGATTCTTGAGGCATACCAATTTTAACCCTCCTGCAGCTCCCTCAAGGACTTCCTTTTATGTTTTACCACTATAGCTTTGCTGTTGTTAGTGCTACTTTCCTCTGATAGCTATAAATACTGCCCACCATATATGTTAGCAGTAACCTTTCAAACATATGGCCCACTGACATACATCTGAAGGGTCTCATGACTAATGTTTTACTAAACAATAGTAAACACTAACTAAAAAGTATATAATCAGTTACTCCTCACCATCCCAGTGTAGTTCCCTCTACTCACAGGCCCTATCCCTGTGCTATAATAAAATACTTTTTTTTCACTGAAAATGTCTCGAGAATTTTTTCTTGACCATTTGCACACAGCTCCACATCAACCTGAAGGCTCACTTACTTATGTTCATCTAAGCTGAGATGACTTAAAGATTAGGACTGCTGACCAGTTACCTACATGTGGCCTCTTCATATGGCTTTCCTTCCTCACAGCATGGCAGCCCTTGGGTGATCAGACTGTTTACATGCCACTTTAGGGCTCCAGAGTGTCCCAAGAACAAGGTACATCATCTGTTGATCGAGCCATGGAAATCATACTGTCACTTCCATCATACTCTCTATTGGTCAAAGCAATAACAAGACCACCCAGATTCAAAGGGTGAGGTCTTAGGCCTCACCTCTCAATGGGAGAAGTGTCACAGAATTTTGAGGCTGTTTTTTAATATTGACAAACACAGGTTCACTGAGTATTTTCTTCCACAACATCTAAAATACTTCACTATTTAACAAACACCCTAATACCCATGAAAGGAAAAAGAATAGAAAATAAGTGTTCAAAGCTGAAATGACCACACGTCTCAGTTGTCCCAGGAACAGTCCCAGTCTGTATATGTTCCAGTGTATTTATTAATTGTTCTCTTTTCATTCTCAAAAGTGCCCAGGTAAATAAGCTATATGATCATCCTATTTGATGTTAAGTTGCCCTAAATTAAAGATCCTGTGTATACATACATTATCCCACCCAAAATAATTAGCTTTAAAATATCCAAGTTAAAAAATAAAAAGTAATTAAAATAAAATATTCAAGTTTATTATATGAAAATTCCAACTGCACTTGCTTTTAGAGCAACATGCCAGTTATTTTACCAGTATGTGAAAACAGCAATCAGCAGGTGCTGGTAAGAATGCCAGAACCAAGACTGCACAATTCTGAGACTCTCTCTTCTAATTCAGGTCCCACAACAGGGTAACAAGGCAGGGTATAAATCCAGTTCTGTTCATTCATGTAAGGAATCAATATTTTCCATGCTAATCTGGTTCACAGTAGTGGCCTCTCCATGCTTTCATAAAGCTTTAAGTGACAGAACACCAAGAGCCATATAACTAAACTGCACACCTTCAGTTTTAAAGGGAGAATTACATACTTTAGAGAATAAGCAATCCAAGGAATAGGTGAACACTTTTTTAGACAGTCCCTTAAGAGACTGAAACTTGTTTATTGTGATGTTTTTGAAGTAAAGGGGTTTAGTTCTCTAAATAGAGGACTTTTCCCTCTTAAACACTGTGTAAGTCAGACTAGCTGCTACTGCTAAATAGTAGATATTTACAATTTCAGTTAGCACTTTCCCTTGGATGTAAGGCATCTTGCTTTGGCTTCTAACAGAGTTTGTTATCAATGAAATCACCATCTTTAAGAATAACATTCAGCAAAGAAGAAAAGTTGAAGAAACTTTGTTTACATTTAACTAAGAAATATTCATTATATTAACTATGAATGTTTAATGTTAGGCCTTAAAATTCTTGCCATGACAGCAATGGGACCTTCTCCCCCTCTCTGTGCCTACACTGCTAGAACAAGAGTTTTTTTCTGAAATGTCTAATTAGGGATTTTTCAGTTAACAAGTTTTCCACTACTTTTCTAGTAGACTGAATTCACCAGATTCAGTTCATGTTGGGAGTTGGGAGAGGAATCCATTGGCCCCATTTGCTTTAATCTGATTTTATTGTTCATAGAAGGACTTAGTTCATACCAATTTCTGCACAAGGTTTTCAAGAGTTTAACTATCCCCCAAAAGCAATTCCAAAGTCATCCCTGGTTTAAGTTTCAGAATGCACCATTCTCCATATGACAACTCTCATCTATAAACCTTTTCCAGTTAGGGTTCTGTATTGAGGGTCCCCAGATCCCCCTCCAAATTCAGCGATTTTCTAGAATTCATAGGACATGCAGTCATGACTTATTATAGTGAAAAGATACAAAACAAAATAAATGAAGAGAAAAGACACATCCACAAAGTCTGGAGGAAATAAGCTCAAGCTTCCAAGACTCTTCTCTCTGTGTAGTCGGGTAGAATGACTTACTTTTTCCAGCACTAAACTATGTGATATATGTAGAATGTTGTCCACCAGGGAATTTCATTAGAGACTCAGGGTCCAAGGTTTTTTTGTTTCATTTTGTTTTAATTTTTTCAGTGTTCCGAGATTCATTGTTTATGCCCCACACCCAGTGCTCCATGCATACATGCCCTCAATACCCACCACAAGGCTCATCCATCCACCCCCTTCCTTCCAAAACCCTCAGTTTGTTTCTGAGTCCAAAGTCTCTCGTGTTTTGTCTCTCTCTCCAATTTACCCCACTTCCCATTTCCTTTCCTTCTCCTACTATCCTCTATATTACTCCTTATGCTCCACAAGTAAGGGAAACCATGTGATACTTGACTTTCTCTGCTTGGCTCATTTCACTCAGCATAATCTCTTCCAATCCAGTCTATGTTGCTACAAAAGTTGGATATTCATCCTTTCTGATTAAGGCATAATATTCCATTGTATATATGTACCATATCTTCTTTATCCATTCATCTGTTGAAGGGCACCTTGGCTCTTTCCACAGCTCGGCGATTGTGGCCATTGCTGCAATGAACATTGGGGTATATATGGCCCTTCTTTTCATTACATCTGTATCTTTGGGGTAAATACCCAGTAGTGCAATTGCAGGGCCCTATGGTGGCTCTATTTTTAATTTTTTAAGAAATCTCCACACTATTTTCCAAAGTGGCTAGACCAACTTATACTTCCACTAATAGTGTAAGAGGGTTCCCCTTCCTCCACAGCCTTTCCAACACTTGTTGTTTTCTGTCTTGTTAATTTTGGCTATTCTGACTGGTGTAAGGTGGTAGTGTGGTTTTGATTTGAATTTCCCTGATAGTTAATGATGATGAACAGTTTTTCATGTGTCTGTTAGCCATTTGTATGTCTTCTATGGAGAAGTGCCTCTTTCATGTCTCCTGCCCATTTTTTGATGTGATTATCTTTTTTGTGGTTGTTGAGTTTGAGTAGTTCTTTATAGATCTTGGATATCAGCCTTCTGTCTGTAGTCTCGTTTGCAAATATCCTCTCCCATTCCGTGGGTTGCCTCTTTGTTTTATTGACTGTTTCCTTTGCTGTGCAGAAGCTTTTTATTTTGATGACATCCCTAAAGTTCATTTTCATTTTTGTTTCCTTTGCCTTTGGAGACGTGTCTTGAAAGAATTGTTGTGGCTGATATTCAAGGTTTTTATCAGGGGCTGGTCACAGAGCTACCACTGCCTAAGACATACCAAAATTTCAAATTCTCTAAATGAAAGCAGGTATTAAGCATAAGCTATATTGTTTGCATAAATACGCTGCATAGTAAATCATGGTAAACAGTTAAGGAATGATGGGAACATTCTGAAAATCTGAAAACCACACACTAGATAATGGCTAATCTTATAAGCAGGCCTTTCTAAATATAGCAGTCCTAAGCCAGCTATGTTAATTCTTCCATACAGATTCCCTGGCCCCTGAGATGTAGGTAAATTTACTTGAACCCCTTTCCTAATTCCATGCTCCCTGGAAGATTAAACTTCCCAAATTTTTACAGATTGCCTGGGGACTTTTCTTAAGGTCTTCAGCTGAATTTTTTATTTGCTTGTTTTTTTCCTCAGCTGCCTGACCACCTGCATGGTAATTAAGGCCAAAACAGGCTTGTACTCTTGTGACACCAGTATTCAAGGTATAACAATGGCAGAGAACCAGTACAAAAGACCATATACATATTTGTGACAATAAGCTCATTTGCCCTAATTCTTTCCCAGAGCTGTTCCTCTCACCATTTTCTTCCCTCACTTCTAGTAGTGCTTTTCCCATTAAAACAGCAGTGGTAAGCCAGACAGAATGATTTAAGGAGTTCCCATGAGGGAATTCCCATGAGGGAACACACACACTCTATATATATATATATATATTTTTTTTTTTAATATGTAAAAATAAAGTTTTACAACCTAAAGTTTATATATAAACCTATATAGGTTTACTAATGCAATTCTCCCAAATGCATTTCTAAAACTAAGAGGTTGTTTGGCACCTATTTCATATAACTTATTAGGCCCTTATGTAATCTGTCCTGTGGGTTCGTCTCAGCCACCTGGAAGGTGAGCAAAATTGAAACATTTTAATATATTTTACATAAAATTATCCTTCAGGTAATTTCCTAGATGTTCCTAAATTTGAAACCAAGAAATGGACCTTTCATAGAGCTCTCTGGCCTCAGGAAAGAATCCTTTGGCAGGAAATTTTCTGCCCCTCCAGAGCATCATTTGACATACCCAATCTAATATTTGGGTGTATCTGAATATATATATCAGGATGGCTCGAAATACCATCCTTGCAAAATTAGATCTTTGCAACACAACATCTTATTCCTCTCATTTCCATGAAATTCAAGTTGTACTTTAGAAACTGTTTCTCCCAAAGATTATTTTTAAATCAATTTAAATTAAGCAAATGCTCACTTGAGCAGCTAAAGCTCTCTTAAGGATGCGTAAATTAACAATAATTATTGAAATATTCATATACTCATATGCAGTTCTCCTCATTTAACCTCCAAGCAACCTAATTCAAAACTATATCCATGGTGTGAGAGTTAGCTAATTCATGTCATTTACAGGAGAAAAAAACGTATCTATTTTAAAGTAGTTTTAAAGGAAAATGAAATGATTGAAATGGGCTCCTAAATTCTTCACATCCATATCACAGAATCACAAGGTAGACCATATGGCCTTAGGTAAAGTTTTACAACCTAAAGTTCTTACTAAAAAATGAATGAATGAATGAATGAATGAATGAATGAATGAATGAATAAACGAACAAACAAACAAATAAATAAAATGTAAAGCCTCTTGATAAAGCCCTGGATTTTTCTTTGAACTCAGTCTCCTCATGTCTGAGCTTCACTGACTTAATCTACAGACAAGAAACATGAAGATTAAAAAAGAATAATGAAAACTATGTTCTATACCCTGGAGAGGGTGACACAGACATCAAATTAACATTACAAAAAAAACAGGGTCAACAAATCATTATTCTCTCAGGTTTCCATTAACTCTATCAGCTTCTTGCTCTAGAGTGATAGACCTGTCTTACCTTTGTTACTAGGACGTGTACTTTGAAGGCCATCTTACCTTTGTGGCCGTCACAACACCTGGCATGGTGTTTTACACAACATAAGTGCTCAAGAAGTACTAACTGAATTAACACACAAATTGAAGTGTTGTTTTCCTCTTCATAGTAACTTAGGCTAATAGGATTAAAAGAAAAGCTGCATATGCCTCCCTCAAATACATCACAGCATTACATAGATTTTCTTTTTAAATTTAAGCTGGTTGACGCAAACATATCAATGGGATTTTGATGCAGTGGGTAAAAAAATAAAAAAGATAAGGAAAAAAAGAATTAAGTCAAGACTTAAAGATTGAGGTTTTAAGTTCAGTTTAGGTAGGATAGATAGAAATCAGTAAAGTAACCTGGGCACTTAGAATCAAAAACACAGTAAGAGGACCAGCAACTGAGACCTGAAAAGCAAGTTGGGGTGAAGGGACAAGTAATGCTTTTAAAAATAAAACCTACTATTTGCATCATGCAAAGATTTTCTTTACGTCTCCTGGGTCAGTAGGAAACAAGTCATAAATTTGGCCCACTTAAGATTTATAGATGATAGTGGTGATGTTTGGTTAGAATGGAGAGTAAGCAGCCAGGAGCAAAACCACTTCAGATTTATCCATAAGGAAACTCTAAAAGATATACAGTATTTCTCATTACTGTTCTCCCTCTTTGAGAAAAAACAAAACATGCTTTTTACATGGCGATCTTTCTTCCCTTATAAATTTGAGACAATGTGTAGATGTGAAAGTCTTTTCTCCTTCAAAGCAAGGTATCTCATGCCAGAATATACCCTGGCACCATAATTTGTAACACTATCAGTGGAATCAAGCATAAAATAGAAAAGTAGCTTTCCCACCATCCTATATTTACATGGTGTAACCAAAGAGTTACCCAAGACCATTTATTACCTTCCCAAAAGATCCTCCAGTTTATAACTGATGTTCTCAACATTGAAATTTCTACTTTGACTTAAGACATTGTTGGGGCACAATTTTTCAAACAGCATGTCAAGCCCTCTTTCATTTCACAGTATCACCTGACTCAGAAGCTCCCCTATCATTAGGCACAATAAAAGCAACAACAAACTTATTGTTTTGAGTCTTAGCTTCAGTCCATGTTCGATGGGGTCCATTGGCAGCAGTGTCCCTCTCGGGAGGGGATCCTCATCCTGAGCTTGTTTGACGGACATGCGTGAATCCAGGTCCTGATATCTTCTACTTTTACTGCTGTGGGCGTGATCAGGATAACAGTAAATGACCCTTTCCATGAAGGTTCTAAGCTTCCCATCTGGTGGCAGCACACCAAGACTAAATCTCCAGGTTGATGAGGATGTGGCCCCACCCCCAAACCAGAGTGGGCAGCTTGGACTCCCACGTGGGTTCCCTTTAAGACAGACTGCAGTGCCTGCAGTGACTGGAGTATAGACTGGTCAGTCATTTCTGCCAAGGCAATCTCTTGTAGCCATGGGCAGAGGGGAGGGGGTCTCCCAAACATTATTTCAAATGGGGTAACCTTGTTTAAATAGGGTGTGCACCACGCCTGAAGGAGGGCAAAGGGAAGAAGATCCACACATCCACCACCAGTCTCTAGAATTAATTTTGTCAAGGTCTCTTTACGAGTCTGGTTCATTCTCTCTACTTGTCTGGAATTCTGGGGCCAGTAGGCACAGTGTAGTTTCCAATTTGTACTCATAGCCTTGACCAATGCCCGTGAGACTGAACTCACAAATGTGGGGCAATTATCTGACCCAATCACCAGAGGCAACACAAACCTAGGAATTATTTCCTCTAGTAGATTTTTGGCTACTACCCCTGCCATCTCGTGTTTGGTGGAGAAAGCCTCTACCCAGCCTGAAAAAGTATCCACAAAAACTAATATGTACTTGTGTCCATATTTTCCCTGTTTCATTTCTGTAAAATCCATTTCCCAATAAACTCCTGGTTCCTTACCCCTCTCTCTTTCCTCTTCCCATCCTGGTTCCTCCTGCATTTACCGCCTGACATTCCACTCTATTGCAGTGAGTCCTCCCTTAGTGAGCTCGTAAAGGGGTTGGACAATCTCCATGAACCGAACCGTGGCTCTGACAAAGCTGTGCTTTCTTTGCTGACACCCGATACCATTTTCCCATAGAGTCTGTAAGAGAGCTCTCATCCTCCCGCAGGCATGACTCACAGTCCTCCCCGGCTATTACCAAGTCATACTGTAACAGGGTGACTCCCGGGTTGGAGGTCCTGTACTCACATAAATCTTCGTATAGAGCCTCGTCAAAGATCTTGAATCCTTGGGGAAGTCTTGTCCAGGTAAACTGGTCCTGGAATCCCTCCTGTGGGTCAGACTACTCAAAAGCAAAGAGGGGCTGAGACTCCCTTGCCAGAAGTATGCAGAAAAATGCATCCTTGAGATCCAGGATTGTATACACAGTTCTCTTGGGGCCCAGGAGGGAGAGTAGGGTATAGGGGTTAGGCACAGTTGGATGGATACCTTCAACCCGTTTAACTTTCCGCAGGTTCTGAACAGGTCGGTACTCCCCTGTCTTGGATTTTTTTGACAGGCAGCAGGGGTGTGTTCCATAGAGACTTGCAGGGGACTAGGATCCCATATCCTCAGAGATGGTTAGTATGTTTTCTGATCCCTTCCTTTGCTTCCCAGGGGAGGGAGTACTGCTGGACACGAACAGCCATAGCAGTCACTTTTAATTGTGCCAGTACTGGAGGCCATCCCTCAGCCAGGCCAGGAGGCTTTCCCTCTGCCCAGACTTCAGAAAATTCGACCAGTAGGGTTTGGAGAAGGCCCCCCTCCTCTGTTTCATCTGGTTTTGAAATTGGATCAAAAAGGAGGTGTTCTTCTATTGCTGTCACAAGCATCTGCACAGCAGGTTGCCCTAAGGCCCCAGTCATGTCTCCCTCCAAGAACTGAATGCCAGCCCATAACTTGTGGAGGAGGTGTCTTCCCATCAGGTTATACAGGGCATTAGGAAGGACCAGGAACTGATCTTCAGTGATTCCCGAGGCCAAATTCAAAGTCCTCTCTGTTGTCCATTTATGTCTTTCTGTGCCATTTGCTCCTTGTACCAAGGTTCCTCTCCAGATTGTTACTATGGTCTATGGGAAAACTATGAAAATTGGGTTCCTGTGTCCACCAAAAAGTCAATCAATTTCCCCTCCACTTCAATTTTAATTCAAGCCCTCTTCTTATTATCCAGGTCTTAGTCTTTCATAGTCCATTTTAGTCCATTGTTTTTTTTTTTTGTTAAGATTTTATTTATATATTTGACAGAAAGAAACACAGCAAGAGAGGGAACACAAGCAGGGGGAGTGAGAGAGGGAGAAGCAAGCTTCCCGCTGATCAGGGAGCCCAATGCAGGCTCAACCCTGGGTCTCCAGGATCATGACCTGAGCCAAAGGCAGTCACCCAACCAACTGAGCCACCAGGCACCTCCACTTTAGCCCATTCTTGTAAATATTTTAAATCTTCCAACAAGAAAGAGAAGGACTTACCTGCTACCTGGAGCGTAACCCTGGACTTAGCAAGGGTAAGGGGGGGTTCTGAGCCTGGGCTCTGTCAAGCATCATCCAGTCCCAGCAGCTGGAATGTCGGACTTACTGGGTCAGAGATTCCTCCATGTTGAGGCGCTGGGGATGTTCCAAGCCCACGGCAGTCGGATTTCCAGTGGCCCATTTTCCGGCATTGAGGACACATGTTTGCTTGGTTCCCTTGGGTTTGGACAATGACAGGCCCAGTGGCCTTCAGTGCCACATTTGAAACAGGCTCCCTTTGACATTTGGCTCCCGGAGTCGGCCAGCCACAGGGCAGCTACCAAAGTTTGAGTTTGGAACTGGCTTTGCAGTAAGCACTCTGATCTGCTCCCCATTTGCTTTCTCCGCATTTAAGCTTTTCTTTCCATTGACCATTTCCTACCTGCCTCTTCCCTTTCCACTGGCCTCTTTCCCCTTTTCTCTTTCCCACTTCACGTAATGCCAAAATCTTAACTATTTTCCTAGTCTGCCTTTTATCCTCCTGTGCATTCCTGTTATTAAGCACCTTTTCTATTATGCCCACTAATTCTGTTAAGTTTTTTTCCCCTCAAACTCCTCAATTCTCTGCAGGTTTTTTTTTTTCCTTATATCTGGGGCTGACTGGCTAGCAAAGACCAGGTTAATTGCCCTCTGGTTTTCAGGTGCCTCAGGGTTGATCAGGCTCTACATTTTATAGGCTTTATTAATCCTTTCCAGAAAAGCCCCTGGGAACTCATCCTTATCTTGAGCCACTGCACTGATCTTGGATAAATTTATGGGCCTCCTTGCAGCTGCCTGGAGTCCCTCCAACAGAGCCTGGTGGTATAAATGGAGACTCTCCCTACCTTTATATGAATCTCCTTGAAGAGGAAACTCATTTTGCAAGACAATAACAACTGTAAATGACACAAACTCAGAAAAAGAAACTGCTATTGATCCAATTTGAAAGTTCACCAGGACATGATTGATAAGGAAGTTTAGTTATTCTGTAACACACATTTCAATAGTCAGAACACTGACTGATGATCTTGTACTAGTA